>JANVCC010010204.1:3353170-3483655 GCA_025345505.1 Todiramphus chloris collaris
GAAACTGATTTAACTTCTTTACAGAACCGAGCAAACATGATTTCCTGAGTTATTGTGTAACCCCCTATGGCACAAAAACAAAACCTACCAGAATTGCATTGAAATTCGGTACCACAGTCTGGTTTTGTTTCTTCAGGACAGACTTGTCTGGTTTTACAGCTTTGTGTATCCCCTAAGGTATCCAGGCATGGTCTTCCACCAAACTGTCCAAACCTTTCAATACTTCTAGAGCGAAACTTGAAGGATAAATAACAGTATTAATACTGCTTAAAGAGGAAAGAGAACACCTAGGACTGAAGGATTTTCACTTGACCTTAGGACTTTTCAAAATTAAGCATCTTTGCTGAAATTTTCATTTGAAAATCCATAGTCACAGCTCATGGTTTAAAAAAATATGTACAGGAACACTGAATTAATAATAACGACTAAGCAAGTATCTAGGAATGCAAGTATGTAGAGAAGGCTCTGGAGAGACATTATAGCAGCCTTCCAGTACTTAAAGGAGACCTACAAGAAAGACAGAGAGGAGCTTCTTAGAAGTGCCTCACTATCAACTGAAAGAGGGGAGATTTAGATTAGATGTAAGGAAGAGGTTCTTCACTATGAAGGTGGTGAGACACAGGAAGAAGTTGCCCAGGGAAGTTACGGATGCTTCATCCCTGGAAGTATTCTGGGCTTTGAAATACCTGGTCTAATGGAAGTTGATCACTGGAACATCATTGGATTTCAATGATCTTTAAAGTCACTTCCAACCCAAGCCATTCTACAATTCTATGTTTTTTCTGTATTTAGTTTATTTCAGTATTTTTGTAATTTTCAATCCGGGGAGGAAATTCATCATATATATTTTGCATGCTCTCTACTCTTTCAGTTTTTTTGAGCCTCATAAGAAAAACTCCTCTAAGAATATAAAAATCTGCTCTGGTAAAAAATTGCTTTTTATTTCAAAGGGAAAATGCACAGAAAACTAATGTTCTTAATAGAAATATCCACATGGCCAAAACAACTCAGTTCTATCAACAAAATATTTGTTTTGCTTGACGAGTTTTGCATATATGGATGTAGTCTTTTATTTTTACTGCTTCAGATCTGTAATGATTACAGGTTTCATCAAATCATGAACATACCATATTAACAGTTGCTATATATTTTCACATAACCAAAATGCAGACGGATAATGTCCCTTTGGTTGTGGCCTCAGAACAAAGACTTCCAGCTACAGCTTACCCTTTGATAGGTGCATGGGTCGCAGGGCCCCCATGTGCTCCAGCTGCTCAGCTTACAATCTATTGGAGATGGTGCATTCAGTTCTCTTGTTCCCCTGTGGAAAGCTTTTTCTGAAGAGCTGTTAAACAAAACATTCCAGTACACTCCTGGGAATACACTAAAATTTCATGTGAGTTTGTATTTCAACTATAGACCAATATTTTGGAAGCGTCTTCAAGCTGTTTTACATTTCACTTTCATAGTGGTACTTGGTACTTAGATTTATAAACTGCTGCCTAATCTGAAATTCTTTGTTGGTTTAAAATTACATTAAAAAAAAAATCATTTAAGACTTAATAAGCATCTTTTTTTCCCCTTTTTTATATCTTTGTATGTAGTCATGCTCTTCTGTTGGGTCATGTTATTGAAGAGAATCAAACAATCGTACACAGAGAACATCTACAGTTCTCCTGCTCAGACACTGGCCACGTTTCTCATACTTAAAGCTGAATGAAAAATTAGAGCAGCACATTTCAAATAGATGTAGAACTTCAGCACATCTTTGTGACTTTTAGATTATTAAATTTAATGGTGTTTAAATTTAATGAGACTAAACTAAATTTTATATGCTTTCCTGAGTTGAAAGGAGATTCATAAATAAGGGTGTTATTTGCTAATAGGCTTACTTATATAGTTGGATAAAACAGTCAAGTGTTTATCTATCTAAGTATTCTTCATCTTGTTAAATTGATGACTGTACCAGTTAGGTATATATTTTTCTATAGTGAGTCCTCATTTTGGTGCCCAGTTTTAAATACTAAAGAACTTCTGTCTCTCAGTAAGTGAAAGGACACCATTTTATAGAAATTGAGTTTCTTTAAAGCACCCACAGTTAGATATTAAAAACTGATGCACTGTAGCATGAGTTGTTAATTTTAAAACCCAAGCCAATAGTTTACTGGTGATCTTATCTTTGCAGGAAACAAAGCTGGAAATCAGAGGAATGGAGTGCCACTGAAGTCTAACTTGCCTGGTTTGCTCTCTGTAATTTATTCTAAATTGGCATTACATGCTGAACATTCATTCATTGTGAAGCAATTCTCTCTGCATGTCTCTAGGTTAGTGCTATTGCTTCTGCTCTACAACAGGACCTTCTTTGCTGACCCCAGATGGCTGGCAGATCTGTGGCTCCTGCAGTGTGATATGTAGGCTTTTTTTGCAGGCAGGGCCTTGCCCTCCAATCTTTGACCCCCTCCCCTCATACAAATATGCCAGGAGCCCAAACAAATGTAACCTGATTCTTCAAGATTGAGAAATCTGCAGTTTGGACAAGGAAAATACACCAGTCGATTGAGCATTCTGGTGCCATTTATTGTATGTTCAGGTTACATATGTAGTAAATTGTTATTGAGACACTAAATCAACTTATGTCTCTTTCCAGCTATTGAATCTTAATCAGTTCAGGGATCACAGGGTTGTTGTGTAACCTTTTATACACTGAGCTGCCCCTGACTGGCTTTGGTGCCTCAGACTTTCTGCTGTTATGTACACCAGCAGTAAACACGCACCACAGTTGCTGTTGGAAGTATCTGTATCACACACTCCCGCTGTCTTGCCTGCAGTTCCTAAACAGCTCTCTTCCCAGAAGTCTCCTGACCTCAAACTAGGGCCTGCAGTATTGCATCCTTGGCTGAGGTTGTTGCTTTTAACAGGTGGGATTATAAAAAGGAGGAAACAGCAAAAAGCACAAATATACCAAATATCTATGGACAGCAGAAATGAGATAAAGATTTAAGAATTCTCTCCATACAATAGGGACCTCCCAAGCTCTTAGCTGGTAGAGGAGTGTGAATTTTTGCTGTGTGTCTGGCACAAGGAATTGGGGTACCTGATAGAGGATACAGATCTAAACTTGTGAAAAGTCCATTTTACACAGAATTCCCTTTCCATAATTCTCCAGTGGACTCTGAGTAACTAAATCAATAACCCATTGGTTGGCAGCTGAAAATGATGGGAAATTAGGAGATGGCATTTAGTACTTGCCTTATTCTTACACTTCTCCCTGAGCATCCTGTAACGATTACTATCGGGAACAGGGTAATGGATCAGTTACCTTTGTGCTCTGGCCCAGAAAGACTGTGATTAGATTCATCACAATACTTTTAACATGAGCCTTTTCTTCTACTTTCATATGATGCTTAAGGACCAGCTTTCTTCCTCCAGTGCTGTTGAGGTTTACAGATCCCAAAGCATTCTGCAGTGTGTGTATATTTCAAATATTGACTAGGCATGCATGCTTACCTACATCGGAATGATAGGAACGGATACAGATTTCTGAAATTATAATTCCACTTGAAGCTGTGCTACAGTCACACATGCCTTGTGTTATATTATGGTTTACAACTCAAAAATGAGAAAGAAAACAAAAGAACTATACAGCATCTCTTAGAAAGCTATATGAAAAAGGCCAAGTCCTAGAAGGTAGTTATATAGAAGATGAAGGCACCATGCAGAATTTGCTTAAGGGGAAATGCCATCTGAATATTAAAAAATAAAAAAAGAACTTTACCATGAGAACAACTAAACACTGGAATAGGTTACCAAGGGAAATAGTAGAATATACTTCACTAGAAAAACTTAAGGCTGTTTGACAGGACTCCTGGATAACCTAATCTAAGGCCTTGCTTTGAACAGAATATGGTCTTGAGAATCTCTGACGCAGAGCAGCTGAGGAAGCTGGTGTTGTTTAGTCTTAAGGAGGCTGAGGGGAGACGTTATTGCTTGCTATCACTACCATAGAAGAAGTGTTAGAGAGGTGGGTGTTGGTCTCTTCTCACAAGTCACAACTGATATGACAAGAGGAAATGGCATCAAGATGCACCAAGGGAGGTTTAGGTCAGATATTAGGAAAAAAATACTATACAGAAAGGATTATCAAAGACTGGAACAGGCTGCCCTGAGAAGTGGTTGAATCACCATGTCTGGATGTGTTTAAAAGCTGTCTAGATACAGTGCTCAAGGATATGGTGTAGTAGTGGCACTGGTAGAATTAGATAATGGTTAGGCTTGATGATTTTAAAGGTCTTTTCCAATTATAGTGATTCTGTGATATGGTAGAAGGACCTGGGGAGACTTGGTGGATGAAAAGCTGGACATGAGCTGGCAATGTGTGCTTACAGCCCAGAAGGCCAACTGTATCTTGGGCTGCATCAAGCATTTACAAGAAAGCTGTCAGAGTATGCAAGGATGAAACGAGGAAAGCCAAGGCCTCCTTGGAATTAAACCTGGCAAGAGGTGTCAAGGTCAACAGGAAGGGTTTCTTCAAGTACATCAGAGGCAAAAGAAAAACTAGAGAAAACATGGGCCCACTGTTTAATCAGATAGGTATCCTGGTGCTGGAGATGCAGAAAAGGCAGTTACTGAATGCCTGCTTTCCTTTAGTCATTACTTGCCAGGCTAGCCCTCTGGAGTTGCAGTCTTTGGAAATAACAGAGAAAGTCTGAAGAAAGAAATACCTTCCCTTGGTTGAGAGGAATCAAGTCCATAGGTCCTGGTGGGATGCTGTAGCTTGCAGTTCCTCAACAAATGGTATGTCCTAAGTCTCAATTCAAACCACTATTTAGCTTCAGTGGTGGTTTCAGCCAACAACATTTGTGTATCCAGACAGCATAATCAAATTGGGCATAGTTTTGCCACAACCACCTGGAGGGTTTCAGCCACAGCCTTGTATAAATACATAAATATTACACAAATGTATAGTATTTAGCATGTATTCTAATTTGTTATAGCATATTCTTGCTTTTAAGTTGTAATAGTGCATTCTTTCACTGTATCCATAAAAACCTGCATTAGCGGTGTATTAGACTTCAAATAGATGGTTTGCTTGGGCCTTACAGTTCAACCTGTGAGTTCAAATAAATCATTTGCTTAAACCTTGCAGTCCTGTCTCTTTTCACCACAGGTGCACCTTCAAGTGCTGAGGGACCTGGCAGAAGTCATTGCTGGGCCATCCTCCATCATCTTTGAAAGCTCCTGGTGAACAGGTAAGGTGCGTGAGGACAGGCAGAAAGCAAATGTCACTCCAGTCTTCAAAAGGGGTAAGAAGGAAGACCATGGAAACTATTGGACAGTCAGCCTCACCTCCAACCCTGGAAAGAGGATAGAATAACCCATTCTGGGCATCGTCTCAAAGCACATGAAGCAAAAGAAGGTTATCAGAAGTAGTCAGCATGGATTCACTAAAGGGAAGTCATGTCTGACTAATCTGATAGCCTTCTATGAGGGCATGACTGGATGGATAGATGAGGGGAGAGCAGTGGATGTTGTCTTTCTTGCCTTCAGCAAGGCTTTTGACAGAGTCTCCCACAGTGCCCTCATAGGCAAGCTAAGGAATTATGGGTTAGAGTGGGCAGTGGGGTGGATTGAAAACTGGCTGAAAGGTGGAGTTGTCATTAGTAGCACAGAGTCTAGCTGGAGGCCTGTAATAAGTGGTGTTCTCCAGGGGTCAGTACTGTGTCCAGTCCTGTTCAGTATATTCATCAATGACCTGGATAAAGGCATGGAGTGTACCCTCAGCAAGTTTATTGATTACACAAAACTGGGAGGAGTGGCTGACACACCAGAAGACTGTGCTGCCATTCAGCAAGATATGGACAGGCTAGAGACTTGGGCGGAGGGGAACTTTATGAAATTCAACAAGGGCAAGCCTAAGGTACTACACTTAGGGAGGAATAACCCCATGCATAAGTATAGGTCAGGGGCCAACCTGCTGTAAGGCAGCTCTGAGGAATAAAACCTGGGTGTCCTGGGGGACAACAAGATGACCATGAGGCAGCAATGTACCCTTGTGGACAAGGAGGACAATGACATCCTGGGGTGAATCAAGAAGAGTATGGCCATCAGGAAGAGGGAGGTTCGCTTCCCCCTCTACTCTGCCCTGGTGATGCCACATCTGGAGTACTGTGTCCAGTTCTGGGCTTCCTGGTTCAAGAACAGGGAACTGCAGGAGAGACTACAGCAAAGGGCTATGAAGATGATTAAGGGTCTAGAACATATCTCTTATGAGGAAAGGCTGAGGGAGTTGGGTCTTTTTAGTCTGGAGAAGAGAAGACTGAGGGGGATCTTATCAATAGCTAAAGGGTCGATGACAGGAGGATGGGACCAATCTTTTTTCAGTGGTATCCAGTGACAGGTCAAGAGGTAATGGACAAACTTGAACATAGGAAGTTCCATCCAAACATGAGGTGGAACTTCTTTGAGGGTGATGGAGCACTGAAACATGCTGGCCAGAGATGTGGTGAAACATTCACAACCTGTCTGGACATATTCCTGTAGGGCTTTCTCTAAATGAATCTACCTTAGCCAGGCCATTGGACTAGATGATCTCCAGAGGCCCCTTCTAGTCCCTATCATTCTGTGTAAGAAGAGTGTGGCCTGCAGGTGGAGTGAGGTGATTCTGCCCCTCTACTCTGCTCTGGTGAGACCCCACCTGGAGTACTGTGTCCAGCTCTGGAGTCCTCAGCACAGGAAAGACACGGACCTGTTGGAGCTGGTCCAGAAAAGGGTCACAAAAGCTATTAAAGGGATGAAACACCACTTCTTTGAGGACAGGCTCAGACAGATGGGGTTGTTCATCCTGGAGAAGAGAGGGCCCCATCCCTAGAAACATTCAAGGTCAGGTTGAACAGAGCTCTGAACAACCTGATCTAGTTAAAAGAGCTCCTTGGTGTTTGCAGGGGGATTGGACTAGACTACTGTTAAAGATCCCTTCCAACACAAATCCTTGTATGATTCTGTGAAATATTTTTCCACTTCTCAGCATGTCACCAACGTGAACAGGAGGAAGAAATAAAAATCAACTGGTCTAGCAAACAGATGAGAATCAGTTTGTTCCCTCCCAAACCTGCAAAGATTGCTGCAGATATGACTGTCCTCTCTCTGTACTGACGTAGGACTGTAAACTTCTGAGCAATATCATCTATTCTGGCATCTTAGCAGGACTAGGAACCCACAGATGCCAGAACTTAAATATATACTAAAGCACAGACAGATAGCTTATTCATAACAACTATCAGCTTATTCATAACAACTATCAGGTATTTAGGTACCGTAGAAGTTTCCATTGAAATGCATTTCCAAACTTTTAAATTATTACCTTAAAAATACAGATAAACACCTGCGTACACAGTAAGAATGAAGATCAGCATCTAGAAGAAATGCCTAAAGGAGTGGTTAGACTCAAGCTACTGCAGATCCTAATGTCTCCCCAAAGTTCCTATAAGTCATTATAGAGTATAAAGTCTAAAATTAAAATTGCAGTCCTGAAAGGCTGAGTTGAACTTTTCAATACAAATGGAAGTCTTGCCCTCAACTGTCTGCAACCCAGAGCTGATGGTAGTCTTTGAGCTGACTTCCAGGAGATGCAGGTTTTCACATCCCTTGCAACTTCTGCAAGAATATTTATTGAGTGATAGACACACACCTGGGCACTCTCTAGGTTAATGTACAAGGTTCACAAGATTTGCTGCAGATTCAATTTTAGGGTGTCGGATTTACTTGAGCTTTGAGAAGGGTTAAAAAAAAAGAATCAGACAAAGCTCACTCTAGGTGAGTCTTAGGAACTCTGAAACAGCAACAATGCATCCATTTCCAGATTTATGTGGAGATACAAAAGAGACACATAGGAAAGACCACTTTATTCAGCATCATTGCTAAGAAAAAACCCCAAAGATATTCAGAAAAGAGGCAAGCTTGTCACCTCTACCTTAAACCCAGTGAGAAAGGGTTACTGAAAAAGACATGTTGAACCAGAAGATATTAAGATCACTCATTTTAAAGAGCAGTGGAGTTAAAAGCAGTTTGGCTACCAAAGAATGTCACTGAAGGTGGCAGTTGGGATCAAAAAACTAGATACAAGCGTGGAAATGGAAATAACTTTTCTGCTATCCATTACTGTGAATATTTGAGGGACAGAAGAGTGCTCTTTGGAAAGTAAAAGCCACTTCACAATCAGTACACAAAATTGCTTGCACCTTGTCCTGGATTGCACCATACATTCTGTACACCCTCAAGCCCCACAGCTTAGGTGACATGTTGATCTCCATTTCAAAATACAGACCCGTTCAGTCCATCAGTTACTGAACTGGTTACTCAAGACAATGTCTTGGTTTGCAATGAGCATGGACCAGGAGAGAAGTCATAGTTTTCTTGAATTTGGAAACTTGATAACATCACATGAGGGTTGTTGGTCTAGCTTTGCAGACTTGTTACCAGCACCCTCATGAAGCTGTGTGTGAGTCAAGCTGTCAGCCCCCAGTGCCTGCCATAGACTTCCTGTAAAAATCTTTTCTTTTGCCTGGACTATTTCCAACTGAATGTATCAAACCTGTGCTTTAATTGAATCTGAATGCCATAATAAAAGTAATTATCAAAACTTAAGTAGAGAGGTAAGCAGAAATCTTTATAGCTTTGAAGGGTGCTCTTCAAAGTCTGCTGAGGTGTTTGAAGCAGTAATAGCAGCAGCCACTCAGGTCTAGACATAAATGAAAGAGGCAATACTTGGTTGTTCAGAAAATACACATCATTGCAAAATGCTTCACATACTGCAGTTTAAGTCTTAATGCAGATGAATCCCTATTTATTCTTAATGTAAATGTATCTGAGACTCACATTCTTTCACCACTTAATACTGACCATTCTCATAAATGGCCTATAGACCAGGCAGCTCTACTTCTGGTAGTGTAGCTCTTCAGTTTTCACATTACATTGTAATTCGTTACTAAGACTTCAGTTCTCCTTTTAGTGATACAGCGAAAAAAAACAAAGTCTCTATTTCTAAAAACTTATGCAGTATAGGAGACTTTATATAGGAATGGAAGTACTGTCAGCATAAAACTGTGCATCTTCAGAAAGAAACATGGAAATTCAGTTATATTTTCACAGTCAGCATGCAATAGAAAACCAGCACCTGAGCTCTACCTCCTGCAAGAACATGGCTTCAACTACTGTCAGACACCTTTATTGTGCCATGTACATCCAAAATAAATGGATAAAACATTTCTGTTTGGGTCCTTGAAATATGGCAAGAAGTTGTTTCCTTTTTCATTGGATACCTGAGCAAGCTACTATTAGAAATATTTGCATTGGTGGTTTATGCTCTGTGTTGAAGAAACAAGAGAATATAGACATCTCCAGAAGACCAAGGACACTCACCTTCTGCTTTCGCCCAAGACTGAGACAGCAACTTCTAAACTGATTAGTATTAATATAATCTGCAGTATAACATTCATGCTTCTCATTTTGTAGCTGGACAGACAAGAAGTGTCATGCCGAAATGTGTAATTTATTTGTTACTTTTGTTATTTATTACCAAGAGAACAAACAAAAAGCAGTGCTTACTGAAGAATGCCAGTTACTGGCCAAAACTGCCTTACGGTAAGTGTTCTAAAGTCCATTTTCAGAGAATTTCACTTTTTCCTTCATGGAGACTGGAAAACTGTGTAAAGTAGTTTCAAGATTAAAAACAAACCATTTTGTTTACTAGTACCTTGTAACTATGGGAAAAACATTTGCTATTTGAGAACAGTTAACTGACTAGTAAGAAGTTATCATAGTGACTCATGTAAGGAACAAGTAGTTCCTAAAGCAGAGCTGTTTACAAGAACATGTTCGGTGTTTAATGTCTTTGGAATCCTCATTTGGAGTATTGGAGGAATAAAGTCCCAAGATTCCTATTTCTTCATCATTCAGACAATACAAAAGAAAAACACACCAATTTTTGTGATTTTGAAGGAGCCTGAAACTCTTCTAGCTTTCACTGTCACTAAAACCCAAACCACAAGCTACCTTTACAGAAGGTCATTCCTGTGCAGTAGTTTGTTGTAATCCAGATTTAAGGCATCATGTGTTGAACACAGTCACAAGACAGTAGTAACTCCTAAATAACCCCCTGTTTAGCAGTTACAAATTAAATATCAGGATGGAAGTTAAAAATAATAATCTAGTATAAGGGTATTTCAAATTACCATAGGTAAGTAAAAAATGGTTCTGTTCCCTCCCTTTTGTGGAAGGGAGAACAGGATGAGTAATAGGGCAGGCAACTTTTTTCCCCCTACTCAATTCTTAATTTGGGATGATTTTATTTACAGGAACTTAAATCTGATACCACCTAAGTCCAGCTTGATGCATCCAGTTGCACTAAACTCATTAGCTGAGCAAGAATGCAAGATAAAGACACCTGTAATATTGAGTCACTTCATTCTACCTGCTTCAGTTAACATTACCTACACCACCACAGTTCATGGTACAATCAGAGTAAACAGCTATTCAAACTAAGCTAGCAGACTAGCAAGCATCTTTGGCCAGCTTGTAAAAGATGCTGCTAACAAGCACTTAGTAACCATCCTGACAGCTATTTCAAAAAACCAGCATAGTAGGACTGTTAATTTTGACTTGACCAGCAAATGGTCACTTAGATACTTAACAGAAATGCTGGCAAATATATTTCTTCATTCAATCATGAAGACAGTAAAATTTTTTTTATTTTTATTATTTTTTTTTTTAAGTTCTAATGGTGTCTGAGTATTAAATGTCATGTTGCCATGCAGGAAAAAACCCAAACCAAACCAACAAACCACACAAAAAAAATCCCGGCAAAACAAAGGAATAAAACAACCCAAAAAACCAACAAAACCAAACCACAAAATCCCCCAGTGATTCTCTGAAGCACTGTAAAACCTGTATTTCAAGTTGGATACCACTTCACTTTCAATGACTTATTTTAAACCCATTAACAATATGAATCAAACCATATTAAAAGTAAGCAAGCATGCACCCAATCTATTTATCCAGTGATAAATCAGGCTGACAGTTAAAGGTCTGTTTCCAGTGTTAAAGGCTAGTCTAAATGAGTAACTTTCTAATGGATTTATTCTTTTTAGCCACCTACATTAAAGAAATTGTAATGTTTGTTCAGCACATGAGATAAGTGTTAGAATTTTGTTTCCCAATTATCAGTTTAGACCTCCTGCAAAGTTGGAATAGACAAGTTTAATTAATGAAACTTCTGAACGCAATGCAATTTAAGTACCAAGCTTCCATGGTCCTGCAGAAAGGAACAAGAAAGCATCTTTAGTAGCAGCAAAGTCAGGCTGAGCGGCTAAGAGGAAAAGATTCTAGTGGTAGTTTACTAAGTCAGCTGGGGATTTTATTTTTTATTATAGGACAGAATTTGTTGAACAGGCCTGATGCAAGAAGCAACAGAAAGACTTAGCTATCAAACACCTATAGTAAGAGCCTGTGAGAAACAATTCTTAGCAGGCTCCAAACTCCCAATGTCAGCTAGACCACAAGACTGCATTATAGAGGACAGAGTCAAGAGCCACACTGTTCATTTGATAGGAAGAGTTGCTTCTGTTTAATGTCATTAGGTAACACCACTTGAGATACTACATTTTTATATAACAGTGTAACATCCATAAGTTTCCAGTTTAAGACAAATACTTAAATTCATAACTTTTTCTTTTCCATTACAGAAAGTGCAAGAGAGGTTTATATACAAAACTAATTGCATGACTGGCTGAATGGGGTACTAAGGTGGTATTCAAGTTGACTTTCTCAACTCTCCAGTTCGGCAACTGCTTAGGCATTTGATTTAACAATACAAGTTTATAATTAGCATTAACAGAGAAACCTGACATCAGCTACTGCCACTGGCCAAGAACGTAGCTCTTACAGTCAGGTCATAACCACCTAATTTAAAGATCTGTTAGTACAGAGGTTCTTCAGAAAAGGTATGGTTTTCAAGAGATGGAGGAGTGCCTCACATTAATGGCACAGGTGTGGTGCATCTGTTCACAAGGAATTTAGACACAGAGTGAAGCCGTGGTTTTCTTCTTGTTTTCAGGTATACTGGAAACATGGTGTACTACACTATGTGACAACTCAACTGAGCAACATCCGGCATATTCACTGAGATATATGCAAAAAGCCTATCTGCTTGTTCCATTTGTCTGACAAGTCACCTCAATAGAAAAATAATTCTAGTAGATTTCCCTCCCTGAAAAAAAGCCATATTAGCACCAAGACAACAGTTAGTGTCTGACTTGTTCTGCAAAAAAAGTTTTAGCTTAAATGACCCTACAGTGCAAGGCCACCAGTATTCAAACAGTTCTGTTACAGACCCCAGAGTTAGTCCCTTTATTACACATTTATGGCAGAATGATACTTTTACTATTAGTGAAATAGACAAGTAGTGAGGGGTTTTTTTGATCCCCCACCATGCAGTTTACATCTTTGTGGCTCAGAGAACAAGTCATATGTCCAGTCACCACTTAGAATTGAGTAGCATCCACTTAACTTTACAACTAGCTGCTGTTGCCCTAACAAACAACCAGCCTAGTTGTTTAAGGTACAGAGGTTTAGCTACTAATTCAATTCCTTTACGTGGCACTTCTTCCCCAGGTACATTCCGTTCCTATATTTTAGGACAGTAAGTGCTAAAGAAAAAGGAATTGTGGTGGCCATGTTTACAAGACACATGACTTAGTTGTACTATGCTCTTCTGGAAGATCACAAAGAACTAAAGTAAAGTTAACATCCACCAATTTGAATATGGGTCTCCATCATGAGTCCAGCTTTCCATCTGGCTTGCACTGAATTGTCATCTTCACAGTATGTTCTTGGAGGGTTTGTGTTTTACATTACAGACATCGTGGAACAGCAGCAAGAGTTGCAGACCGCAAAGTGAAACATGTAGAAAAATCATGTTGAGAAGAGGTCCAGTTATTCTGTTTGTCCTTTTCTGGTTATGCCTGGTATGATGAAAAGGACTTAGGGTTAGGATGGCTATGTTACAGTTTTATTACTTGAACTAGCTTAGAGTCAGAGAACAAAACTAAAGTGGTAAGTAGAAACACTTGCCTTCTATTAGAAGACAGAGTATTTCAGGGAGCCTTAAAGGTGTGGCAGAGAAACAGATTTGCTAGTTTGAGAGTTCTTGTTCCCTAGTCAATAGTATAAAAATTTGAGTTAACATTAGTTTCTAGTAACAAAAACCATCATAACAGCCCCTATTCTGTTTTTACTACAATTTACCTAGAGTACAAACTCACAATTATTTAGGACATTAAACTTCAGAAAGCTGTATGGGGCACTGTATGCTAGCACTCACCTAAAGAGCTATCTGAAGAAATTTCATGAGCCCTTAGGAGTTCTGCAGCACATATTTACTCATTAACTTTCATCAAGGGAAGGAAATATATCATGCCCTTCAGACTTAAGCCTGTGCAAGAATCCTCATTTAAGAAAGTGAAACTGTCTTAGCCAGAATGCATTTATGTACAAGTCTGAGTAGACATACTCCAGCAGAAACGTTAAAGAACTGTTGATCATATTTCAGAGAAGAATTAGAGTTAAGCTAGTTTTCAGACAGCTCTTTACCAAAGTTTTTCTTAATTTTAGAGAATGAAGTAGGTTGTATTATTAGTGGAAGACTTACCTAATCTATGCGAATGGGTTGCCAAAAGGATCACCAAAAGGACCAGAAGGTGGTTTCTGAGATTCCTTCTAAGGAAGGAGAGATCATAGTCCATTAGTGGATTTCCAGGTTTCTTCAGGTTTACTCTACATGGCTTGATCAGCTAGTTCCTATTCCATACAGCTTCTGGAAATAATACTATGGAGTTCCTGCTAAATACACATTAACTGTACTGTTTTAACAGGAGAAAATGACTCTAAAGCGGTGCTAGCAGTTATTCTAGTCTAAGGCAAAGTATCTTTCAGAAAAGCCACCTGTGCTTACTGCTGAGCCAGTAAGATGAGATCTTGTTCATCCAAATGCTAGATGTCTCATCAGCACTCTGTCATTGATCCAGAGTTTCCACCAGGGGCTTCAAGTTTTGTGTTCCAATTGGAGTCATGTGGGTAAGCCACTTCCTCCCTCAGAGGGTACTGAACATGGGAGCCTCTCATTTGTTCATTAGAGCAGCTGCACAGTCTTCACTGCTCTGTCTACTCCACAGAAAGGTAAGTATAACCAAAGTGGAAGATGACTGCAGCTATCTTATTTTACAGTCTTTTGCAGAAGTTCCTAATACTGAAGAACTTCCTGCTAGGGCTTGCAGTTTGGGGAACTTATTGTGGACCACAAGCAAACTAAATAATACTTTGCTAGAATTCCTGCAACAAATGCCCTCTGTCAGATTAAATATTAGCCTCAAACATGCAAGAAGTTTTATTCCATGGCCTCTAAAGCCAGAACTAAGTCAGTGCTCAAACACAGGCATCCCTGTTAAGGAGAAAGAAAGGTTGTGGTTTTAGAATTGTTTACTTATTTGGTTTGTTTTTTTGCTACTTACAGATGAGGCACTGAAAAGGTCTGGCTTAGCTTCACTTTCAAATGGGTCATGAGCTGGTGGCACACTTTGTTGGGGAACAGGCTTTGGTGGTTCTAAGGAAAAGACACATATTACTATAATCACTTAAAAGCTTTAACAAGAACTCAGCTCTGCAACACCAAAATTCATTACTACACTTAAGATAGATGGGACTTCTAACACTGTAAAGATCTAGTTTACCTCATTCTAGTCAAGTAGTTTAGGCACTAGGTGTCAGTGTTTGGCCACTGACATTGTTCAATTCTGTAAGATTATCAGGGGGGACAGTCCTTCAACCCTCTGTTTCAGCAACCATTAAATCAATTTTTTAGTTCCATCAGGAAAGACAGAACACCTGAGCAGCTACCCAAGGAGGAGGAAAAAAATTACCAGTCTTTTTGACAGACAGCTTTCTAGATTCTATGTCATCATGATCACTACTATCTTGATGATTACCTACTTAAATACTAAAATAATTACTGAAAGTTCCAGAAGCACCTGAATGGCTTTGCTGCTCTCCTCTCCTTGCTGGCACTGCAGGTGGCTTTGTCAGATGGAAGTCTTTGAACATTTCCCTGACATCCTTCATCTCTTTATCACCAAGTGGATCCAGAGCAATAAAAGCATCACTTTCTTTCTTGGATAGCTCCTTCTGAGGTGCAGTTCTAGGTGGTGGCTGAGGTGGGCTAGTTGTTGTTGACACAGCGGGCAGTACAGATGGTGTCTGAGCAGGTAGTGTTGGAGGTGGGAACATGCTATTCTGGAAGGGATTTACAGCACTGGATGGCTGTGCCCATGTGCTTGATGGAACTTGTGATGGCTGTGCCCAGACACCAGAGGGCTGAGGGGCTGCTGGACCACGAGATGCAGGCTGGTTCCAGTTTGGCACTGCTGGAGTACTAAAGGGAAGTTGTTGAGTAAACCCAGGAAAGGCTGATGCAGTCTGATTGAAGGTAGGCATCTGTGTACTCCATGGTGACGGAGTTACTGGCAAGCCACCTGGGGGGAGATTGTTGTTACAGAGCACTTCAGTGATCTGAAGACCTCAAGCAGGAGTGTTATCAGTTCCACTGAATGTGCCAGCAAAACATTTTTCACATACTGTTTGCAAAAATTCTGTTGATTTATACTTAAAAATCAAGTCATTTGGGAGGGAGTCAATATAACACAAGAAGGAACATACTTAGTTCTAGCACGGAAGTAACAGATGCATTTTTTATATAGTTGTTTCTATGTAAATGGTTATTAAGATCCTGTAGCATCATTACACTAGCCTCAAAGTTATGCTTGGCTCACTTGAACACTTGGTAACTGAAACAATGTTCTATCAAAGTTTAAAAAAAAAAAGCCCTGTTCCAGTTCAAGGTGCAGAGTTTCATCCTCTATTCATAGAACTTAATAGTTTAGGGCAAACAGCACATGGATTAAAGGGCATAGCACTGTACATGAAGTAAAGGAAAACAAGAACTCCTGTTTTTGTGGTAACAGATATTAGACTGGAGCAAGACCTTCACTTTGCAAACTAACCTAGAGTGGGAAATTGAGATGTTACAGCAGAACTTGTTCTGAAGAGGTCCAGGGATCTAGCTGGCACACATCTTGTTTGTGTCACTGAGGTGAAGCCAAGGCTCTCTGTAGTTGATGCAAAGAAGTCTGAGCTAAATAAGTCACTCAATTCAGACTAGAAAGGAAGGAAAAAAAAAAAGTTTGTGAGATTCCATTACAGACATATTCTAGCATGATCAAGACTCTCTAGTCCAGAGCTACAAGCTTATATTTCAGCTACAGCAGAACAGGGAGCTTTGTAGTGTCCTTTAGAGACCAAGTGTAAGTTTCAAACTTAACCATTTTGTTCATGCTTACTAAGATGCATGGAATTAAGTAGGCATACTATATAGTAGTCAAGTCAACAGCAGCAGAAGAGTAACACTAAAGGGACTGAACTATTTGCTATCATAAGCTTCCCTCTGCCCTCCACCCATCTAAATATTCCTGCTCAGTCTGCAGGCAGCCCCGCATTTCTGTGAGGTTAGCAACAGTTTTGCAGCATTTGAGTGCAAGAAAAATGTAGCTGATTCAGAGCCACCCTGTCTCTCATCAGGCGAGTCATTTAGATTGCCCTCAGTTGGCAGGTACCGAGAAACTACCTAGGTTTCTGTAAGGTGGTGCTAGTACCACCTTGTTATAAAACCACAGGTTGATTGTCATACAACTATCATAACAGGTTCCATCAGTATATCATGTTAATGTACATAACAGCATACTTACCAGACCTTTACAGAAGTACGCAGCATTAAGGAAAAGAGTATATAATTTAGCGACCATTGTTACTATGAATCAGTCATGAATGTTAGAATGTACCATGGCTACAGAGCAGCTAGAGTAAGCTTAACAGGTAGAAGAGAAGTAGATGTGTTGTGAAGCTATTTAGTCAGTTACACAGGATGAAGAAAGAAAAGCTTCCCTCACCCAGCTTCTCAAGTAAGGGCATGCATTTCATATTAATTATTTGAACTTTGTTCACCTTGACAGACCTCCTTCCTCTTCCTGGCTTCGTACTTTGTGGTGGTGGGTTAATTGTTATAGAGTCATGTGACATAAGCTGGATATTGCTTTCAGAATCCAGCTTTACTCCATTCTGCAGAGATGCTCCTTTGGAAGGACATTCCTCAAACAGGTTTGATGAGGCTTTAAGAAAGCCATTCTGTTCTCTCTCTGGTACCCCATTTGGAGTTCTTGCTGCAAGCAATTTACTTTCAAGTGGCCACTGGCTTGTTAGTGCTTCTTGTTTGCCTGTTCTATTAGAAATCTGGTCAAACTGTTTACCAAAGTAGTCAGTATCACCATTTGAGGCACCATTACATGCTGGTGCCAAGGTACTCAGACTTTCCTTCTGATCAGCAGATTTTAAAGGATCAAGTGAAGGTGGTGCAGATTGGTCTGGCTGTGTAAAAGGATCATCACTGAAAGGATCTGGATTGGGTGTGGGAAAGAAGCTGAGATTGGTAGAGATAGAACTCTCAGGCAAGAAGTGTGGCTGTGGCTTTGGTTGTGGAAGAGAGGCTGTGGTGCCATTCAAGAAGAGATCCTCTTTTGTAAAAGTCTGTTTGGTCTCAATTTCAGAATTTAGATCCACTAACAGTGTCTCTTTAGCTTCCTATTTGTTCAGGAAGAAAAATATAGTTAGTTTTATGCAGGACTTGCTGCATAGTACACAAGTTCAAGGAAACAGCTGCAAAGGGTGAGGTTCTAATACCAGTACATTATAGTAATAAGTATTCAAACTCAGGGATGTTGCCACTGAAGCTTCATCTAAGTCAAGGCAAACACTGCTGCCTTTGGTCAAATCATAGCTATTTATTTTCAGAAACTCGATGTTAAACTTAACTGTTTTAAGATTCCTTAGTTACATATTAGATGCTTGTTCTACAGCCAAGAAACTGCAAAGTCATTAAGCACTAATTACACCTAGGCTTTCACCTTCATCCAAACCCCATTTAAGTTCTAGTCCTTTGTTTTGACAAGTTGTGAAATCACACTGTCTTAGTGTGACTGCAAGTTTGAGTCTCAGGTTTGGAGTAAGACTGAAGAGCTATTTGCCAGGGGAAGAAGTTAATATGCTATCTCCTTACTAAGCCGGTAGTAAAAGGGCAAGACTTGTTCAATATCTGGATTGACAGCACTGATTATATCATGGCTGATGAGAGCTTACAGTGCCAGAATAAAACAGTAGGATTTTGAAGGTCATACTGAATTATGACAAGGTTTATGCACAATTTTGTAGAGTTAGGCCACATCTTGAGCTAGGGCTCCTCATTTAGAATGGCCAGGAATCCACTCTGAAGGACTTAAGGATTCACTTGTTCATAAAATGAGTTTCAGCTTTAAGGGTCTTTAGCAAAGTTTCTGTAATAGCTCTCATAACAGCAGAGGCATGTACTTCTAGTACAGATTTCTAAGACATTTCACTAGAGAGGTGAGTCCTTGCAAACCTCATCAAGTTCAACAAGGCCAAGTACAACGTTCTGCACCTGGGTTAGGACAATCACAAACATGGATACAGGCTGGGCAATGAGTAGATTAAAAGCAGCCCTGTGAATAAGGATGTGGGGGATGGAAAAAGTGAGAGCTGGCAATGTGCTCTTACATCCCAGAAAATCCAGCTGCATCCTGAGCTGAACCAAAAGTAATATGGCCAGTAGGTCAAGGGATGTGATTCTTACTGTCTACGCCAAATCTGTTGTGACACTACTTGGAGTAGTGTGTTCAGCTCCAGGGACCTCAGAATAACAAAAACCATGGACCTGCTCAAGGAGGAAGGCCATGAAGATGGTCAGTGGGCTGGAACACCTCCCCTGTGAGGACAGGTTGGGAGAGTTGGGAGTTTTTAGCTTAGAGAAGTCTCTGTGGATACCTTATAGTACTTAGAGGGTCTACAAGAAAGATGGAGGGGGACTGTTTATCACAGAGGGTAGTGATAGGATAAGGGGTAATGGTTATAAACTGAGAATAGATTTAGGATACAAGGAATAAGTTCTTCAGTATGAGGGTAGTGAGGCACTGGAACAGGTTGCCCAGAGAGGCTGTGGATATCCCATTCCTGGAAGCGTTCAAGACCAAGCTGGGTGGGGCTTTGAGCAACTTGATTTAGTGGGAGGTGTCCAAGTGTCCGTGTCCCCCACCCATACTGGAACTAGATGATCTTTTGGGTTTCCAACCCAAAGCCATTCTATGACTAGCAGTACAGGATTATCTCTGTCACACAGTCTCAAGTGAACTCTGAATAAGATACTAAGTAGATACTACTGGAGCCCTATAACATCAGTACACTGATAGCTAGACAGATCTCAGTGAAACCAGAAACCAAGACTAACAAAGTAAAAACAGATCTTATTACTAGAACTAGTGTTGCTTTCAAAGCAAAAGTCAAGACAGCTAATCTAGATTCTACTTACTGTGGGACTGCTCATATCAGGAGGTGTTGACATATCCCCAAACAAGTCCATCTGGTCAACTCCCTCGAAGACAAAAAAATTGAAAGAATTGGTATATGTTAGAGATCTTGCAAGAGCAAGAATGAAGCATTATGCAGATCTACTGTCAACACATCCATAAACACTGTACTTCCCACACAACATGAAGACAGTTATTAATTCCTTAATGGTATGAGGACAAAATTCTAAATTTAACGTACCACTTTCACTTTGTCAGCTTGATCAGCAGGTAGTGCTTCATTACCATTCTGTAATAGATAGGTAACAGCATCAGCAACAATTGTATCAAAACCTGCCTTCAACAAGGAACTTCAAACATCAAATGAAAGAAAGAGGAAATATGAGGAAGTACACAACAGCATTAGTTCTGTAGGCCCCTTCTACTCCCACTTCAATGTAACTGGGCACCTGACATTGCCTCCATAATGTTGGAAGTGTAGAGATAGTCATAACTAATTGTGTTGCAGCAGCATACTTAATTACATGATGCTGAGTTGAGTGACTTACCTCAGTCTTACTTGCTTCTTCACTCTAAAGAAGAAAATAAGTCTTTTAGCACCTAGACATGAAGAATATCCAAAGCCTCTTAATTTAGGATGTTTACCAGGTCTACGAGGTAATCAAACTGCTGGTATAACTACCAAACAATAACTTAGATTATTTAAACAGACCTGTGTCAAGTCTTACAAGAGCCCAAAAGTCAAGTCAAAGCTGAAGCAAGCTTTCTTTCTATGCAGACTAATGCAGTTTCTATAATTTTACTCACCTTTTTGTCTTCTTCCTTCTTCTTCATATTATATATTAACTGGAAGAGGTCCTTAAGATCAACAACTAGAGTCTCAGCCTGAAAAAGAATACAAATTTTAGACCATGTACTACTTCTCCCTGGAGTTCTATTGGAGCAAGCTGTGCAGCAAGCCAAACTTTCCTAAATGGTGCAACAGTAAGGTTGAGGTTACAGGAAAATCAAGAGTTTAAAGGACTGCAGAATGAGGCACAACTGGCTTAGTATGGTTAAGTCCATGTGGAAAGTGGCTGTATTTGTGCTAAGCCTACTATTTTTTTGCTGAAATCCTTTGAGTACAAGATTTTAAATGCATGGAGAGTTCTATCATTTTCTCAAAGGTGGAAAGTTTACTGAAGCTCTCTGGTAGCGTCATGAGAGGAAAGACACCTTGCATTCATTTATTTTCTACCAACTCTAACACTGAAGCCAGAGAAAACTTCTATACCTAATACTACATTTATTTTAAACAGAATATAAATGGAAAATCAGCAAGCTAAGCATAAGGTAAGGTTATCATTGCCTCAAATGTGTAAAGCAGATACCAGCTTTAAGTGGTATCTGTATCAGGATAAACATTTATCATGAATTGGAAAGGTACTCCATGCCATGCACACCCATTAACAGGAATGTTTTGAATGGTTGCTGAGGTCGTGGCAAGATCAGATCTGCCCATTAGTAACTTCTGCTTGAGGCATATAGCAACTATATCAGTATCTAGAGCAGGACAAGTTGCCCTGTTCAACCACTACCTTTGGCTCAAGCAGAGTATCTGTTGAACAGATCTCACTGTGTCCGAGCATCACCCTCTGCTAATCAAGGGTTTTAGACATGAAATTGCAGGAAGAGACATTTCAAGAGTTATCAACATAACAAACAGTATGGCAGCAGCAGTAGAGCTGCAGATGTCTGTCCTTCTCATCTAGAAAAGTTTGTGTTGAAAACAACTAGCAGCAAGTCAAGAGCTGTTTACAGCTTGGATAAGCTTACAGGCTGTCAAGCAGCACTCTATAGTGAGCACTCCAGAGCACACACAGGCAGCTTGTACTTTATCTACAATTCCATTGAAGCCAACTAATAATTCTGATAAACTAACAAAACAGGCTGAGGAGAGGCTGTTACAGCTGTTACTGAAGCAGTAACACACTGTAACAAGGAGGTCTTCAGTCCCACCTGTGGTGGGTTTGAGGCTGCCAACAGGTTCTCCAGAAGGGCTGGCAAGCATATGTAAGAAGAAATAACTAGCTTTGAAGTCTTGGTCTCTGAAATCATTATAGTGACTATTATAAAGACATTATAATGACAAGCTAACAAATTATAAATATCTATCTTGAGTTCAGGTCATTTACAGAAGCTGCATAATACTCAGCAGTAATTCCAAGCAGCTTGTTTCCAATACTGCCTGTGTACAAATTCTCTTCAGAGGCAAACCCTGCACACTGGATTTCCACACGGGGAAACCACAGCACAAAAGGATCAGAATCCCTCTTCCAGAAGTAACTCGGGGACCAGACCTGTCATTCACTGGCCCCAGAAACACTACTGCATCCTAGTAAGCTTGTTTTCACTGCTGCACAACACAAAGCATCATGAGAACTAGACTAATGGATTTCAAACATTATTCTTTTTAATTCTAAGTGAACCCTTGGTTATTTAACTCAAGAATTAGCATTCTCACTGACAGTAATTGCCATTGTACAGGAAAGCCCATGATGATGGCCCCATTCATCTCACTAATTACTTCGACAGTGCATGGACATGTCAAGCAAGGCTACTTAAGTGGTTTTGTTCTGCACTACAGAGAAGCAGAGCAAGATAAAAGACACTGGTGATACAATAAATTCCTATTGCCCTCCTAGGAGAAGAGTCTATGCATCTATACTGATATTCCCCTATATGTCATAGACCTACCAGGAAAACACTACACCCTTATCACATGTTAAGGGTTTCCACAATAGCATTACTCATAGCAAATGAAAAGAGGTATCTGATCCATACCTGTTGTGCTGTTTTTATGGCAAAGAATTGGTGCTGGCCTTCTCCTCCACATATATAGCCAAAGGCACGATTGTCTGTTACATCCCGGGCAATAAAAGAGATTTTGTTTACAGGATGCTCATGCTCTATAACCTAGAATTGGGAAGAAAAAACCAACTGTTTAAATTGCTGGAAAGATAATAGCTGGTCTTCTCTGTAGTTAGAATTATTGATACTGTTAGAAGGCTTCACTGAAAGACTCAGATTTATCAGCAATTGACCAACCACAATAGGATGGATCTATCATTCTGGCAGGAGGCTTCACCATTACAACCCACTTCACAAACCAGTTTTCATATGTGGAAAGGGGGGCATGATGTCATTAAGAAATATAGTTCAAGACCAGTCTAACTCCCAAGAACTTCACTTGCTTTAAGAATCATAATCACATTTAAGAGATTAAGTCATATCTTACCCCAGTTTTCTCATCTATTATCTTGATGCCAGAGAGGGAGATGTTCACCCAGATCTTCTGTTTGTGTTGACCCTGGGAACGAGCTGCTGCTGCCATTCCCTAAAGAGGATGAATAGCAAAGTATTGATAAGACTTTCTGTTAGATAGAGCTTTAACTTGTTTCCTTACATTCCTTGTGAGTCCACAACTGCAACTGTACTAGTCCTAATCTAGTTATTCCTATGCAACTGTACAGTTAAAGCAGCATTCCTCTTGCAATACATGCTTCATTAGGCTTGAAGTGATGCCTCAGAACTATTATGTTTGCTCTGTACATGTTTTAGAGATTTAAAAACTTATGTTAGTTCACAAAACTGCTAAAGTAGCAGCATCTTTAGCAGATTTCCTCGTCTGATTGAAGCTATGTGAGTGTTCTGCACTTCAGAAGTAATCATCTCTGTTGCTGCAGGGTTTCATTTATTCTTTGTCTCATATGTATCTCTTGTTGTCATTATTGCCAGAGGATGCCAACTTGTGCTTTGAGGTCAGTGTTGAATTGCACAGAGTTCCCATCTCCTCATCCAAAATCCAAGCTCACTATTTGTGATCAAGTTCATACTATTAGTATCCATACTAGATGCCTACAAGGGAGCCAAAGGAGCATTCCCAAGCTATTGGAGAAATACTGTCCTTTGAGCAAGGGGTTACAGCTTTAGAAGCAACATCAATGTGACCATTTGAGTTACTTTCTGAAGGCTACTTGGAAGTTGTTCCTTATGTGTCAGCTCCAGCCCTTACCTTCAGCTTCATCATTGAATCCTGACTCATTTTGTCTCCTCTTGCCTCTGGGACATCATCAATGCCAATCAGTTTAGCTTTGTATCTTACACCATCACCTTTGAATCTGACCAAGAGAGATTCATCTGTCTTTTCTAGCCCTGGAGACAAAGAAAAAGTAAAAAAAAAAAATCCAAAGAGAGAAATGTCTGTAGTGACTTTGATGTATTTTAAATATATATTTTTATATACACACACACACAATATAAGCACATACAAAAACTGTCCTTTGAGTATAGTGAAGTAACAGTCCTTAGTCCTTCAGTATTGTGTGCACTGCAAGACTTACTCCTTTAAGGTCACAGTGCTCTCACAGTAATTGGCTTCAGTTCAAAAACTGGAGCCCAGTGCTTAATTCTGAGGACTTCAATACAATTGTTTGCCACTTAAGAGTGAAATACATACAAGAAACAGAAAAATACTAAGCAAAAACACCAAGCAGAAATGGTATTTCCCATGGCTATACAGGGTGGCCAGTAAAACTTTCAGAGGTTAGCCCTAGTTCTGGTGTAGTCAGACCTCTTGATGTACAAGAATCTCCTTGTTGCTTTGTTAGAACTTTCTATTAACACCATAATTTCAAGTCTGGTATTCCTGTGCCCGTGACCACCTGGGATTTTAAATAATTTGCTACTTCCACTGCTCCCCCTCCCTCTCAGAACTGCTTGCTTTTCTTCTCTGCATGCTCAGCATACTTCGAGTGTGTACCTCAGTATGTGTTTCTGTATGAGGCCATTATATTTATATGGCCTAATGTACTTATTATGAAATTAGTTTTTTAGCTTCTCTGGACTATAATCTGTATCTGTGTCCAGCACAACACTCCTCTGGAGGGAGGGGAGAAATTAAGTTCAAATGCAGGATGACAGCTACCTGGATGGTCTTGGGTCTGGTTACATCCTCAGGAGGCTTTCACTTCTGAGCTTTTGAAGACTTGTTAAATGACTCATTTGCTGAGCCTGACAAGTGGAACTGAGAGCTTTAGAACTTAAAGCTAGGAAAAAACCCTTTCAATCTAAAAGCCTACCTTCTGGTATATTTATTTCACCAGCTTAATTACTCACATTTCTAGTCAGCTTGAAACTCTGGAGTTACTTTGAGTCACCTTAGTGTTGGGTGAGTGCAAATGATTAAGGGCACTACACTAGAGATGTTCAAGAAGTAACCATTTCTTACCTTTCTTTTTTTCCTTCTTCGAAGGTTGTACTTTTGGTGGAGCCTGTTGCTCAGACTGGCTGTGAATAGTAGTAGTTTCAGCTTCAGTAGACATGATGAGATGGTGTTCAGCTATGCTTGCTGTAGTTTTAAAAAATTAAATAATCAGGAAGTAGACATTTTATACTGAAAAAGAAATTAAACCTGTCAGTTCAGTTTTGTTCTGCTGAATACTGAAGCCTAATAATGACTGAAAGGTTTAGTTGTGATCATATAGGATGTATGCCTGTCTATTCATATCAGGCCACAAAGAGCAACAAGTTATGGCCACTAGGTGATAAACCCTCACCTCAGTAATATCTAATCAGTAGATCATACTGACCTACATCCCCCGGGTGTACTTGCATCACTCTTAATCTCTCAACCTTTAGCTTTTTGCCCTTTAAAAACTATTTATTAGAGCCTTGGATATTTTGCTCTCTTCTCCTTCAGCCCTGCCAGCTGCATCTCTGTAATAGGATAGGAGAGAATGAAAGAACCATTTGCTAGGATCTATTCCAAGCACCCATGAAGATGACATCAGAACACCCCAAAATCAGCCACTCGATCTGATTCACATTTATATAACCAGTGAAAGTCTGAGGTTATACCATTCAACAGGTAAAAGCAAATAAATTCCTTAGGCCGCAGACAGTTCCAGGAAAAAGAAAACAACACAAACCCCCAAAACAAAGCCCCACACTCTTGTCTTAAAAATCAAGTAACATTAGGTTTCTTCAACAAAAAAAATCCCCAAACAAACATGCAACTTAATAGAAGAATATGGACTAGCATGACAACTCCATGCCATGAGTCCCTTTTGCCTCAGAGATACAAGATACATAAAAAAAAAAACCCAAAAAGAGTCCATAGTCACCATGTTTCTTTCCTACACAGATGAAGCATTGATTCACACTTAGCAAACAGAGGGGCTTATATTATCTTTACGGAGTTGTGAAGATGACCTACATCCAGCCAGGAAGAACTGGACATTCTCATCTGCTACAGAAACTTCTATGAAGATTCTGTCTGGAGTATTGCAGTGGCTTAAATTAGTCCCTTGAATTTCAGGGTAGCAAATGAAGCCAAGAGATTGCTTAGGTGATTATGTAGCTGGGCTACCCTCTACTAGTAGTTTCCCCCTATATCCAGGAAAGCAGACACAGGTCAAGCCCCCTCTTATCCAGAACACCGTTTGAGACAGACTATGTACCCAGATATAACAGCTGAAGCATTGCATATCATCTAGCACTGGAAGCTTGTAACTATCAATAACCTGTTCCTCATTTGATTTAATTACAGATAATGTCTGTAATTAATGTCTTAATTGTCCATTACTTGGAAGTTATTTTCAGGGTTTTATTCTCACTCCTATTTTTCCTTCTTAATTCATCACTTAGTCAATAGCTACAGACTGACTCATCCAGCATGCTGCTAACAGAGTATTAGATGTCAGTGCTTAACTGATTGTTAGACTAGGAAGAACAAATTCATAGGGCTTTAATAGAATTTCACCTTGACAGTCCCCATTTCCATTTAGCCAGGAGACAGGTCTTTAAGTCTATCTGTTAATGTAAGTAATGTTAGATCTAGCCACTTACCAGACAGTTTGTGAATTGCATTTAGCATTGTTCAAGTAGATCAACAGAGACAGAAGTGCTCTTATGGGAAACATCTCCGGTATACCTGTTCTCATCTGTAAGCAACTTACCTGGCCACAGCTAGGGAATGTTTCATGCAAAAGAATAAAGGTGTTGCTGTGAAAATTTCAAGTGGTTCTAAGTAGAACTAGATGTTAGAGGAAGAGCTGATACAGCAAGCCATGGTTATTTAGGAAATGTTATCACTGGAAGAGTGGCTTGTGTGCCCGTTCTGACAAAGGAGCGAGGGGAAACTATTACAGCCAACAGGAATTTTGCAGGATATTTGTACCACTGCTAAAAAAAAAAAAAAGAATGTGCCCACTGGAAACCATACACTAAGCAGGCAAAATTAAGCCAACTGAATTCTACCCTAAAACTAAACTAGCCTGCCTAATGGTATAGTTTTGGGTGAAGACAGTCTTTATTCTTCAGCTTAATGAGCCTCTCCCTAGATGTATCAAGTCTTTCAGAAACTTGGTATTACATATATTAGCAAGTGTTGCTCTCCACTTGCTTTAAAGGAAGAAAGTGAAATGCCTTTTGTGAGCTAATGCTATCTGGTTTCCTGAAGACTATCTCAAGCTGAAGGGAATTAGCACTGTCACAGTCTGTTTGATAGAGTTATTCTTAAACCAGGAATGTAAGTGTACAAAGGTAGCGTACAGACATCTAGCTAGTGCAGCTCAAACTATGAGTTGTTCCAGGAATAAGACAGCACCCTGCAAGAAGTCTTAGTACCAGCCTTTCTAATCTCCATTCAGCATTTAAAGTGCCAAACTTTTAGTTCATTTCCTCGATTAAGAAACCCTTTCACTCTTAGTACCAGTAATACTATCATCTGAACTGCAGATTCTTCTTTTAGAAAGAAATTGATAGATATTTCGGTTTGTACTTTCTTGATAGAAAGCTATTCAGTTGGTAAAACAGGTTTATTAGATTACGTACTTAGATTATCCGTAAAAAGTTTCTTCCTATCAATATTCCAGAAAGCCAGCATGCTTTACAGCATGCCAAGGGGCCACTCCTCTGCAGCTCTCTCCAGTTTCCAGTGCTGAAGCCCTATAAATCCGTGGCTTTCGAGACAGAGTTCAGTTGCCTGCTTTATTGCTATTGCTTAAGAAAGCATCACCTGCATACTCACAGGATGAGGAATCTCAGGCCCTGTGCCTGCAGAGCACAGCACTCTATCTTCTGTCAGTACTGTTCATTGAGACTCACTGGATATACCAAACAACCTGGAAGCAAAGCAGCTGTTAATCGAAGCCACTAGTATTTACTTGGGTGCAAACTAGTTTGAACTAGACAACAGCTCAAACATTTAATTTCCAGCTGTACTCCTAACTCCTTCCTGCCTGAAAGGACTGTTTCTGATCTCCTTGCTAGTTAGTATAGCAAAGGACTCTTGCCAATAACTGTGCTTTTCAGTCCCTTCCTCGGAGCAGGAACTTGACACATATTGAAGCTGTTACCATAGGTTATTTCAGCTGCATGCTGTTAACTGTCCAGTGCTGGCAAAGTTATCCCTCTTGACGGTTTGGGTGTGTGCAAGTTGTACTGAGGGAGACTGCAATATTCTGCATAGCCTATGCTGAACAGTATGTGTTCTCTACCTGTTCACAAATGTACTTGTATGAGCAACAGGATTTTCCTGTATTATTGTGTTCACCCAACTTAAAACCCAGTAGTCATGGCCACAGCATCAAACACTGCAGTCTGTTTACCCAGCCTGATGATCCCATAAGCAGCCCAAAACCCAAAACCTGTTCTTAAACACTCATTTCAGCAGTATTTGAAGAACTCTCCGCTTAACCCCCAGCTACTGTGTGCCTTGTTACATAACCTGTTGTAGCGCTCTGTCATGAGTCACTCCATGCTGTCTCTTGTAACAGATGCAAGTTATGTTCATGATGTATTATTAGGAGCCTGATGAGAATTCTGTTCACACCTTAGGAGGGCAGGCTCTTCTGCAGCAGTTTGTCCTCAGTTAGGTATTATGAAGCATACTGCTTAATGAAAGGATTACTCTTGCATTCAAGATTAGTCATTGACAAGGGCCTCAGCTCTCCCATGTCTATGCAGCAAGAAAGGCAATAAGTAACTAAATAAGATCAATCTAAAAAGGTAGTACAGAAAGCTCTATACCAGAGGTAGAACAGGATTAACCAGGATTTACAGAGCTCCACGGGAGCCCCTTCAGTAATTGTCCTACTAAAAAAAGCTTGTCAAGTTTCATAGATGACTATTCTGCAGTGTTTCCCTACTGATAATTGTAATTGCAGATATTTGTGATGTAAACTAGGAGTTTACACTATTTCTCCTAAATCCAGACTCTAAAGTACTCCTGATCAGGCTCTCTAATTTTCCATTTTTAATATGGCCTTGATATTATATTATGTGAATGTTCCAGTCCATCCAAAGCATGCAAGGACAAGTGTCAGCCTTCCATCCCACTCTAGAGTTTACTTTCTGTCAGTCAGGCTAGCAGCTGTTTGCAGATGGATCTGCTCTTCAACCTACTAGAAAACTAGTTCTTAAACAGTGACCTTTGTGCCCTCCCTTAAAGCACAAATAACCTTGCTCCGAGAGAGCACAGAAGATGTCTGCAAGGTAAGACAGAGGGTATAATATTACAACCTTATAACTACAACCTTAGTGCTCCAAACTTGTCCCTTCCTAGGAAGGTCTCATATGTAGGTGTTTCAGCTCTAGGGCAAGTCTGAGGTAGTTCTCATGGGAAGAGACTTGATGTTGTGTCATTCATCAGCATTAAGATGTGTACACCATGCTGGAGGAGCTAGTTCCTAGTTGACATTGTCATGAAGCCTCCTGACTGTCAAAGTAAAGGTCTCCTATCCTGTCTCTTAGATCTACTTGTTCTGTTTGAGAGATAATCCTGAAATATTTCACCTCATCTTATTGCTTAAGGATCCAACATAAACTGAGAAAGCAGCAGGAAATTCAGTTTCAATGCCAATAGTCTGTCCTTAACTGGCCCCATAATATCTGAGCTTTGAGATTCACCTTAAATCAGCCATGAAGCTTTAAAAAAAAAATCTCACACATAGTTGGGAGTAAAGGTCTGCAGGGCATTTTAGCTGAGACTTCATCCTCAAGCACTCCATAGCATACACACATCTTTTCAAAACAGGGGCAAATGAAATGGTTTATGCCCCCATCAACAAGGGCTGGCAAGAGTTACATGGAAGAAGATGCTTTGTTCAGCATTCAGCTGCTTATCTCATAAACAAGCTAATTCTGTTGAAACTGGTACCTCTTGTTTATTGACTAGGCCTGTCACTATGCTTCATCCAGCTTCTTTATAACCCTGAGACCCTTGAACCCTGCCTCAAAAATCAGATTTCCAAAGTCAGGGCTGTTTTGTTTGGGTTTTGGGGTTTGTTTTTATTTTTAACTTTTGGTTTTTTAGTTATGGTGCTTAGACACCTTAACACAGTTTCTGTGGACTCCATGCTGAGGTGGAGTAGTCATTTATGCCTGGTTGTGTTTCACAGGAGGAGCTCCTTCACAACTGTTAGCAGTCCTCCTCCCCTTTCCAGAATGTAGTGTCTCGATTCTACTAATAATCCCTTAGTCTACATGCAAGATATCTAGAGTTTTCTCCAAAATCCTCGTAGATTACAAGTTATCTTTGTGCTACCCCTATCGTTTCTTTTAACAGAATTGAGACAGCAAGCAGGTTTCACACCATCTGTATTTTTTCCCAGAACAAGATGGCTTTCTCTGGATATGGAATTTATTCCTTCATTTTCCAAGCAAACTCATGCTTCCGTAATGTTCATGTATTGCTAGCCTTGCTAAATAGTCCACAAACATTCTCAAGAACCAGGTTAACCTGACAGGTCACACAAATGTCCTAGCACTGCAAAGTTCACACAGAGAGAAGAGCATAAATAGGAGAGAAAATTCTTTAAGTTTGGCAACAGTAGTCAACATGGCTATGGAATATTAAGCGCTTTCATTTACTTTATAGCTCAGGCTACAGATTTCATCCTAAACATCCTATTCAGATACCAACCCTTGATTCCCTTTTCTTTGGCAATAAGTATACTTATTTGCTTTCCCACAGAGAAAAAGTTAAGAACTCTGTGACCCTTTGCATATATTATATTCACTTGTTTAAAGTGCTTATTTCTGAATTTGCTTGTGAAATAAAGGTCTTAAGCAAGAAGTAGCAGCTACTGGCCTGCAGTGTCCAGTATCAGGGTTATGCAGGTGCTTTGACAAGCAATACCCTTCTCAGTGTTGTGCACTGCAGATTTATAGAGATACTCTGAAACAGTACAGCACATCTTAGAATGGACAACCATTTCTACCTCCACAAAAGGAAACTGATGCCAGATTTCTGGCATTTAGCCCATCATTCCAACTGATAGGGCTGAGCACAACCGCTGGTGCTCAGCCACTAGCTTTCTTTGAAGTAAGAGCACAAGAGATGAAAAGTGTTGTAAGTCACAGGACTATCAGAGTAGTACTTCTTCTCCCAATTTCTTGTCTACAGTGATAAGCACACAAGACCCTGTTAGAGTCTCCTCAGCAGAACTACCTCATCTTTTAAGACCTGGAGCACTTTGCATTCACTCCACTTTACCCTGAGCTTTCCTGTACTCCAAGTCACAAGGTTTGCTAGTTAAGCCTCTGTTCTAACAGTTTACCTGACATTTGTCTAGCACTTGCATCCTCCTCACCCTTTATACCGCTTGGTTTTCCTCCTCCAAATACATACCTTAGTGAGCTTCTGTTAATAGAAATTTCTGCTTTAGATTTGACCACACACTCACACCATTCAGCAGATTTTGGAAACCTGATAACGCCTCAAGAACCATTGTTCAGACACAGTGTCTCTTTGAACAGACATGATGGATGACTCTTTCAGACAATCCCCTTCTCAGCTGAAAAGATTTTCTTTGGATTCTCATTTTGCTCTTCAAGTAGCCACCTACAGCTTCACCCACCTCCTGGAAGCTACCTAACTGAAGCCGATATGAAGGCCTGCTAGTATTATTACTGTCCAACAGGCCATCATCAGACACAAGGACATATTTTCAATTTACTGGTGCCTGGCAATTCTTCACAGCCAGCCAGAACACGTAGCTTCTTAACTGCCGTTATCTAATTGAATCTGCATCTCTATTTTGCCTATCTACACAGGTGTTCCCAACCCTAAGCATACATATGGACATTCCTTAGCATACAATGGACAGATCTAAGCTTATATGCTCTCAGATATGGTTCATTTAGGGCCATCTTGTTTTTCTGAGGCAAAAAAAAAGTGTACCCTTTTAAGGCAAACTGCCTTCATTAAGCAATTAAAACAATTCCCATTCTCCTATCCCCTCCAGGAAAAAAAGAAAATAAAACCAAAACATCATGTTAATCCTACCTTACCAGTGGCTTTGCATGCTTCCCTAGCAAGTACTCAAGTAACCAGCCTCAGCTCATACGAGGGGTAAAAGCTTTGCTGCAGAGAAGTCCAGCAGTATTAGTGACACCTGCGTTTATCTTACTGATCAGAGTACAAGCACTTCTCCAACAAGTGGCATCATATGATGATCATTAGACTGTAAATCTCACCAGCTGGGAAGTCAGTTTCTCTGACAATGTAGAAAACCCACCCCAGTTAATCCTGGACATCTTTATTTCTATTTACCACAGACAGAATTAGCATCTTGAGACTCACTAGCAGACAGAGGGGTGCTCAGCAAGGATGGTCCATCCAAAACTGAAACAAAACCCACCCCTGCTTCACAGCATCCTAACCCTTCCAACCTCTTGAAAAGTAGAGAAGTTCTTTAATATCAGTTATTTATGTGAAATTTAGTGTTTATATATATATATATATATATTTATCCTTAATTCCCTTGTCTCCACACGCAGAAACGAAAAGACACATTTATTCTGCCCTATGTTCCAGCTCCCCCGGGGCGCTGGCCCTGCCCGAGCCCGGCGCAGGGCTCACCCGCTGGCCTCAGCCGGGACACGCTGCTCCGCGGCCGGGCCGGGCAGCGCCGAGCCCTCCCCGACAACATCCCCGCTCGGAGAGGTCGCGGCCGCTCCAAGCGCTCCTGGCGTCCGGCCATCGCCGCAACTTCGGCGGCTTTATGCGGCGAAGCGCAGCCCTCACCGGCGTTTTCTGCCCGCGGTAGCGGGGAGATGCGAACAGCCCAGCCAAGCGGAGGCTCGGCCCGACCGCGTCCGCCGTACACCCTCCCCGGCGTCCCGTTAGCGCCCGACACCCGCCACAGACCCAGCACGGGCACTGACTACCCCAGCCTCGTCCTCAGCCCCCGCTCCGATGGCAGCCCCTTCTCTCCACGCGTGCCGCGCTGACAGCCCTTTCTCCCCTCTACCCCCCGGTACCAGCCCCTTCTCCCCCACCCCGCTTTCCCCTACAGGCAGACCCTTCTTGCCCCCCCCCCCCCCCCCCCCCATCTCCTTCGCGGAGGCTTTGCAAGCCTCCTCTCGCAATGCTACTTACGGGCTAGATCCGTGCCGCTGCGCTCATGATCCGGAGACTACAGCCAGTAGCCTGACTGGGACCGGGGGCCCGGTTAAATATTCAGTTGCGCTCTCGCCTTCAGATTAGTTAGCCACTCACAGCGCGAGATATGGTTTTAATCAGATGCTGGCAGCTGAGGACTACACAGGAATGTGCTGTGATGTTTTCGCTGCTTGGTCTTGGCTACTCCCCCTCACCGTGTCTGTGCTCACGAACTTAACCCGTTGCGAGCTGCTGCGGGGGTGGAAGGGGGTCAGAGCCTCCGGCAGGACACGCCGGGGGGAGTAGGGTGCGGTGGGGTGAGAGACCTGAGGACCCTGCGGGGACAGGGAAACTTTTGGCCCCCGCTATTTGCAGGGCACAGGTATTTATGCTTCTTATGCAGCAAAGGGCCAGAAACGCTCTGCTGGAAAATGGGTCCCCTCATGTATCAGCATAAACGTGAGTGCGGTGATAGTATTAAAGAAGTCCAAACCAACAGCTTTATTTTTTTTTTTTATTTCCAAACCACTGAAAACAAAACATGACCCTCTCCCTTTCTGCCCCAAGTCAGATGCAGTTCAGCTTCTGGGTTACATCCAGACATGACCTTTGTAATTCCCACTCATCTTTATTCAAACATCTATCATGTTTTGTTTCCCAGTGCAGTACAGATGGTTTTCAGCTTGTATGAAAGAGCCTCTGATAAAAAACCATCATATTTGTGTCCTTGTAGTGGAACTTTTCTTTTTTTTTTTTTTTTTCTCTCAAGGCTGTAAACTTAGCCTAACATTTATTTTCTCAAACCAGTACAGAATGCTTCTGTTCAAAACTGTGATACAGGGCAAAAACACAGTAGCGTAGAGGGCGCTACAGCAATACCCAATTTAAAAAGAGAAAAAACCCTGCCTTTTTGTGCAGTTTTAATAGACTTGATAGATATTTCTAAGTGTTTTGAAAGAGAAAAATATTTAATACAAAATTATTTCACCACTAGGGAGTTCAGGGTTCAAAACTGGTGGGCTCATTTGGGTCATCATCCACATCCAGACCCACTAAGTGACACAATACTTTCATTTGATATTGTGTGGTACTCTAATAGCAAAAATTGTAGAAGCCCTGTGCCTGAGGTGACTACAAGCTGATAGTCGTGTTTCACTTGCCTGTGTCAGTCTTTCATTTCAGAAGTGCTAATTGTACCAGAAAGGACACAACACTTTTTTTCTTATACTAGCCCAGTGTTCATGGAATGAAGTGCATGCCACCTAAGTAAGGAGGCATTTTCTACAATTGACAGGTTGCTGGCTACATGCATGTCAGTATTTGCAGGATTAGAGCTGATCTCGAGACACTGTTGTGTTCATGTTTAACAATGTTGGGTTCGTACAGCTTGCACTACACTATGCATTGATTTGAACACCTTGTGCTAGATGTCTACCAGCAGGACTGGAGCTTCTTAGTCCTGGGGCAGCGTGTATTTTAAAGAATAATACTTTGCTCAGTGTGCTTTGTGGGAGTTATGCAGACTGCCTAACGTGAAGGATGACATTGTGCCTAGTTTAAACATGGTGCAGTAACAAAGCAACTTCTGTAAAGCAGCCCAGCCTGGTGCTGGCATAAGTAGGATTACTGTTTGTGCTTTGTCCAACATAAAACCCAGGCACATTTCTCTGAGATACCTTGACTAGTTGCAATACTGATTACAAATGTGATTTTATACTTTTGTTGTTGAATTTGGAAGAGATGAAAATGCTTTACATTTGCAAATTCAGAGCACTTTTAGAGCCCTTTAGAGATGGAATGAAAATACATCTGCTACAGAAGTGGCAAGATGTCCTTCACTATCTACCAGTACTTGGGAGATCATTAAAAATCTCATGGAAGAACTTTTTTTTTTGCTGATAAATGGTTACTAAATGGAAATATTACTGTTTTCTTAGAGAATAAAAAATGTCCCAAGCCTTGAAGGACTGCTCTATCTATTCTGTAATTCAATTTAGAACAGCTCCCCTGATGTCCCACATTTATGAGCTAAATGCTGAAATTCAGAACTGTAACATTAAACATATGTAATAGGATTGCCTTCTGAATGTAGGAGGAACCCAGGCAGAAAGCCCCACAGGAATTCAGTTATTTCGTCTAATACTGTGCTGCAGGACTTAAAGTAAAACAAGAATCAAATGGATAATGGCTGTTATGAATTGAAGCCTGACTATTGAAAGATTATAGTAGAGAGAAAGCGCTATATTTTCCAGGATGATTGCTTTTTCTTTTTTTTCTCCTTGTATTTGTTTCTTACTATTGCTGACAGTCCCTAGCCAAGGTCTTTTTGTTTTGAGTTAACTACTTATTGTTCATAACATTATCAGCCTCAGCACTTCCCAAACACAAGCTATTTTTCAGCAGGTCTAAAATTATCTTGAAGCTGCAGCTGGAAACCTTCACCTCAGTCAGTTTTTCTATCCCTTTTCTGGATGTTAACTCTGCCCAAACTGTCTGTCATTAGGATCACTGAGATTCCAGTCCTGGTGGAAACTGGGGTAGCAGCATGAAATAGAAACACTAAAGTGCAGAGACCCTTGGAAGACATCAACTTTCATGAATATCTTGAAAGCGGTATCAATAACAGTTTGTGAAAAATCTGCTTGCAGCAAAGCAATGTGGTAGCTAGTCTTGCAATGGCTTGCTCAGGAATGCATGGTTTATTATTAAAGTAATCTTTTAAGATTTTATTGGAATGTGCTTCCACAGTGGTGTCACTGCCTTTGTGGGCTTTACTATGTGTGTGTCATCTTGTCCATAATTAAACTTCTCACTGACAGACATGGGACTTTTTTTTCTTAAACCTCCCACTCTGAATGCTGGAATTTCATTTGAACTTTAAATACTGCCTTGGAATTTGCCATAAGGTGAACTGTCTGCTCTTGTACACTTCCCTGAACTGCTACAGATGTTGTAGACACACAATAAGTGCCTGAATGTCAGAGGACTGGCAAACTTATGTCTTAGTGTTAAAAAAAGACTGACAGGAATGAAGTAGTTAGATGATCAGGCTGTCCCTAGAGAAATCTCACTTTGGAATATATGGGAATAAAAATTAATGGAAAACTGGCCTAAAGAGTACATTTTCAGTGAAGCTTCACTGCTGTCAACAGGAGAAGGCAAAGTATGTCAAAGGAAACATGAAGAATTTGTACTTCAGCCTTTGGACTTCTCAGCCAAGTTTCTCATGTGACTTGGACTTGCTGACCACTTCTTTTTATAAATTCAGTTAAAGTCCTCAGAATATGTGAAACAAAAAACATCCTTGCTATTTTAAAATCTTAAATTACAATCTATAGTTCATTTTAGTATAGCTCTAGGCATACCTCTGGGAAATACAGTCCACATGTTAACAGCCTCAGTACCCAAATGCTGGATCCTCAACAGACCTCAAACTTGTCTTGGAAATAGTTTCTCCTGGAATCAAGAATAGACTTGAATAATTATTTAATCAAAAGCTTGTTTGTTGAGGCCCAAGTTTGGGATTCTCAGGCTTAGACTGTCCCAGGAATTTAAATTGATGGTATATTCAGCCATTTAGAAGTGATGGAGTAGCAGAAGCATAAGAGCCCCTTAGCTGAGGTACAGCAGCCCTCTTGGTCTATGCCTTATCAGCTGCAATGTGAGGTAAATCCATTTGTTTTACATTACCTTCAGTGGTATTTGCTAACAACTAAAGCCAACTTCCCTCTCCCCTGATGACTGCTAATATATGACTGAGAAAGGATAAATTCCCATAGTACTATATCTTCTGCCATGCTTCAGGCTGTGATACTTCAGGAGGAGGTGGTGAATTTTAGACCTGGAAGCTCATGCCTTGCCATTATAGCACTGTGGCTCTCTGGCACTGAGATTCTACCCATCTCACACCATCATTAGCACAAGGCAGACTTCTGAAACAAGAGACACATTGTAGCATTGTGCAGCAGTTTTTCACATCTTCTCTCATCTGCAGCCATAGTTAGCCTCGAGACTGTCTGAAAATGTGTGCTGGCATGGAGATTAGGCATGCTTTTATTTCACAAAACATGGTCATGGTATGCAGCTTACATCGTGCCTCTGTTGCTAGCACAGCTGTGTTTGGCTGAATGGCCACCAGATTTAATTGAATCAGAATTGACATTTACATATACTGAAACCCAGAGCTTGGTCACTGGTATGGTCAACCAGGACCATAATTTGTTTGAGCAAAAAATATTCTTGTAGGCAGTATCATGTCATCCAAAAGAGTACGCTACCCCCACCCATGTTAAATAAATAAACACAAGTATTTTGTCTGGCAGACATCAAGATGAATATAGGCCAATACCCAAGCCATGTTCTATGATTGCGAGGCTACTCTGTAAACAGTGGGAGGTGACCATTTTCTGTCTTGAAGGATATATCTGTGGCCCAAATGACAGTGCCTGTGCACACACATTCCTTCATATAGGAAGGGATTCTGGCCACAGAGTGCTTCTTCCCTGGAGAGGTGCTATGTCCACAAGAGAAGGAGAATTTAAGATGCATCCCCTTTGGCAATGTGTCATGTTGGCTGGCTGTGGTTCCTTCTGTTTGTGTATGTTATATATTCTGAATCTGTTTTTTGAGTCCACAGGTGGTGCCTGACTTTTGGGCTTTATAATATTTAGCGTCCAAACATCTGAGTCTCTTCTAGGGTCTGGCACATCACTTCTAACCTGTACACCCTGTTAACTGGAGTTTGACAGTTGACCTGATTATCTGTGTTTGCAAATTCTGCTAAAATACCTTGATATTTAGTCTTATAAACAGTTTTATAAACCTAGTCTTTTTCCTTTAATTTAATTGAAACCTGTGTTTGTCATCCTACACAATTCCCTGTCTGTATGTGTCAACATGAAAGCTTGTCCTTAACCATTGTGATATGTGAAATGAAATTGCATAAATTACACACTGTACACAATTTAGATCTGAGCAAATTCAGAAGAATGTATTAAAACCCACAGAATCTTATTTGATGTAACATAGTCAAGTGTAAACATCCTTGACAATATCGGTGCTATTGCATTTTCAAATATTATCTCTGTACTTATAAAGCAGATAGATTGAGCAGTAGAGAATCAGAGATAACAGATTTTTCTGAAATTCTAAGAATTAAGTAAATGTGTATGTAACTAAGGAGCCCAAGCAAGTATAAAATAGTACTCAAGAGGTGTCATCTACATCTACATGAGACTGTGACATTAGCTTTGTGGTTAGCTCAGAAATAGCCAAGGGAATCCACAGGAAACAACACTGTTGGGATTAGTCATCCAAAAGAAGAACCACACATGGCTCTTTCTTCTATTGTGTGTAAAGAAGCTGCTTTAGTTACAGGTTTTTTTTGTTCATATGTTTTCAGAAATTTTCCTTAAATGATGTTTAGGTAGGTTAAGCCATTCTGATTCAGTTAGTGCTTCAGTTAGTATTTTTGGATGAAAATATGCAATGCAGTTCTGTGGAGAGTTTTGATTTAAACATTTTTGTTTGTCTTCTCATCTTCTTTCTCTTAGCTCATGTACCTTGTTCCTCTAAGTCAGAAACACAGAACGTAGTGGAATACATTTTTGGGTATTTTCTGTGGAGATCCAATTCCATCTGAATGTAGAACAACAACATTTGCATTTTGCACTCACAGAGCCCTTCATAAGAATACTGCTTTTATCAACTGAGCTTACATACAGTGGGGTTCAGATGTGTAGTTTACACTACTGAGTAACTTCACATTCAAAGTGAACTTAGAGCTCAGGTCTCCTATGCAAATACTGAAACTAATCTTCTCGAGCAAAAGCTTTCACTAGTTTGCTAACAGTGCCCTGAATAAATTGTGTTTTTCCATACTCTTAGTCCCATTAACACCCTTGAGTTAACAGAATCGATAACTTGTAGAAAATTAATGGTACATTTATGGTACTTAGATGTTGTTCATGTCATACATGCTCTAGGGAGAACAATCAATCCTCTTTCTGCCTTTTACATTTCATTATGCTTTTCTTATCCCTCCGGTTATTTCTCAGCATTTCTTAGAATGATTCCTGCTCTTTTCACATAAGACAGCATGTACTACCTTTGTTTGTTGTCTGGCTCTCTTTTTCCTAATTCTCTGGTAGTACCTCTCCAGCTAAGATTATCTATTTGTCTTCCATCCAGATTTTCTACAATAGCTTCTTCCTGCAGGGGTTCCTTGCCTTCTTGGTAAACTTGCTGCCTTACTGTCAGCTCCTGGTTTTGCATCTCCTTTTTGCTATCTTGTAAGCAGTACATCATGAAGAATGCAGTGAAACTGTCACTTCTTTATCTTTGTTCTTTAGTTTGTCAGTCTCTGGCATCAGCTCATCAAATGCAAGCTTTGTACCAGCCTTTATGAGCAAACACATTTCCACATCAATGACAGGTGTGCATTCGGATACCATCTCTTCCCATGTATGCGTCATTCCGTTTTTTCTAAAATTTGGAAATTTTGTCTGATAACATTTTGTTCAAGTTTTCCTTACTGCCATCTAAATTTTTTTTTTTTTTTATTTCACACAGAGTTAAGGTCTTTGGGTTTAGTTTATAGAAAAAGACATAAAGCATCATTATGCAAACTCCTATTACATGTTTGTGACCTATACTGGAAAATGGAGGCTCAACTGATACTTTGCAATGAGGGAAAACCAGGAATCTTTGTTGTCCTTTCATTTGATATTAATTTTATGGGAGCTCATCTGGGCCCTGAAAGTCCAGGCTTGACAATACTGGCTACAGAAGACAAGAAACAGAATAGTTGAATGTGATCACTGTCAAATATGCAGACTCCACAGCCACATTCCTATAGTTCACCTCATTCTCCCCATTTTGTAGGTTGTAAGTCTGAAACGTACATCTCTTTTATGGCTTTTCTTTAGGGTACTGAGCTTTCACAGCCTAAGATGATTCTTGTTTCATCTGAAATGTTTTCATCTTAGATGCCTGAGGTCTTGGAGATTTGACACTCACTTCGTGGTTTGACCATTTTGCCTTTGCTTTACTCAGACTGGTAGGAAAGTTGGGGCAGAGCCATTTTCTAACTAAATAAAGTTTGTAGGATAGTTGTAAGATCAGCATCAGGATATGACTCTTACTTCTTGGACTTTGCTCATTCCTCTAAACTTCCTGTTTGCTAAAGGGTTTTTTTTCATAAAAAGCTTCCTCTTGCTTCTTTTCAGAGCTTGATATTTTTACAAGTCAAACTACACTTTGTGGTTTCCTGTGCCATAACTGATGTAGAGCATTTTTAAAAGACATTTGCAATGTCATGAAATGATTATGATTTGACAAATCTGAGAACGTTCCAATTTAATCTCCTCTCCCCAGCTGTAGTATTCCAAGCAGCCTGGAAGATTAGAACACACTAGTGTTACTAGGAGACAAATGGTTTGTAAAATGGATTCAGGATTTTTCTAGTAAATTCAAATTACTAGACTTCTCTTTTATGAAATAAATTTGGATTTTTGATAAACAGTAAAAATATTAGAGAAACATGGAACAAATTCATCTATTTAATTCTGACTATTAAAATGTATGAGGGTAGGAGGTTTAACGCAATTTGCTTTTGCTTGGGAAAATTACTGCATAGGCTGCAGCACGTGCTGAGGAATTGATGCTATGTGCCATAAACTACTATATCAATGATCTCTTTACAGTGCATGGCACTAAATACTCAGCTTTGTTTTTCTGTAACTTGGCCTAGAGGTAAATAGAAAGATCATGGTAGACATTTTCTGTACTAATAGCCCCAGAATTCCTGACAAAAAAATTCTCTGGCAAGAAGCCTCACTTTCCTTAGCCCCCTTCCCATACTTACTTCAGTTGGAGCTGACAGAAGTTTTATTTTTTAAGAGGGGACTTCTATCCAAGTTCTGTCACATCCCATCATGCAGCAGTATATAAAACTGATTTGCTGGTTTGAGAGGCACTCTTTTTCTTTAGATTGCCTTTGTTTAAAATACAAATTACTGAAATAGCCCAGGAATATTCCCTGTTTTATTAGTGTTTGGTAAAAATGTGGCTTCCTTTTATTTTAGTTTTCTGTTAGGAATGTTCCTTTAAGGGTTACTATAGCAATGCAAGCTGCTATTGAGACTGTAAACATTAATGATGACTTGGAAGTTGACACCCTGCAAAAACATTTCAGTCATTCTAAGTAAGACTTCCAACAGCACTGCCATAATATGCAACTCCTACTGAGAACAGCAGGATTCAGAGTTTTTTAAGAAGATACTCTATATACTAGACAGCAAAGCTGCAATGAAGGGAAAATAATATACTCTAATTTTGCAACAAACCAAAATTCCCATTTCAGCATATCCTGATGCCATATTCATTATATTTTGGGAGGTCTGTCAGGCCACTTTTAAACCAACATTTGCCTGCCAAGTCCAAATTGGCTCTACATCTTTCTGGAATCAAACCTTTTTTGCTATTGTTGTTGTTGCCTTTCTTTTGCAAATGTAATAAAAATGCACGCTAGGTTACATGTGACGATGGATATCATTTTTCATGTAGCAAGCACAGAAACCAACCAAACACCAACCTAACCAAATGCTCATAGGATATTTTGAGGGGGCGAGATCCAAATCTGGGCTTCACTCCAAATTTTGGAGCTTTAAAATAAAAAAAGGAAAATCACAGGTTTGTGTCTCAAACACATTTCCTGATTGGTTTCCACAAATACCATTTGTAACATAGGCTGTATATGCTGTCTTCTGTTGCTACTTACACTTCAGTGTAATATCAATACCTGCATCTGTATTTAATGTTCACTGCAGCTCCTTTGGGAAACATTCTGTTTCTACTCCTACTCTAGGAGTAGGAGTAGCTTTTTTAGCTGAGGCAAAAGTCAAACAGTTTTAGGGACTCAAGGCTATTTAATTTTCTCTTAAAGAAATATCATATTTGGGCTTATTTAGCAGCTTCTTTTAGCTATCTATCACAAGTGGAAATTCATGTAACTAAAAGTCAAATCAGAAAGTCACTAGTCAAGACAAATTCACAAAATACTAATTTCCCGGTATTGCTTTTGCACAGGCCAGAAAGGATGATGGTGAGCTGGAACTTTCTTGCCTCCTGTGGCACAGTGGAGTATCTGTGGGTTTTGATCTTTCACACCACAGGTCATAGGCTTGTTATAGGGTGTTGGGAAGTATTCTGTGGCTTGTGGGGACCCTCCTGAACTAAAGAACTCTTTTACATTTTTGTGTGTAACTGTAGAAGCCTGGACTTATGGTCCTGTCCAGCACTGCGATTTCAGAAACTTTTTTTTCATTTGCAATGGAGCTAATCTCAAGGGCAGACTGTGTTACCCTGCTGAGTTTGTTATGTGTGGACCCTTGTAAATACAGCAGCCATTATTTTCCTGACTTTTCGTGGTGCTGCACTGCTTTTTCATGAGACTCCACATAGGGGCTGTGCCATTTGAGTCTTCCAAGAATCTTCAAATCTGGAGGGTATGAATGTTTTGCCTTGGTTATGGGATAAAATATTGGACAATTTCAGATTTTAGATAAATCTATTTTTAACCCCTTTTCAGGGACAAACCCACAGTATTTAAAAATTCTACTTCCACAAGTAAATAAATATAAAATTTCTGTAAACAATAAATAAATATTTGTATTCTACTGAATTATTACATTGAGCTGTCATCTGACATTAGGCCATGTGCAGATATCCATAGTCCCTGTTCTGAAGATCTCACAAAGCAAATAGCCTTGTGAATCAGAGCACAGGAGGTGATAAAAGGCATGAGGAGTTTGCTGCAAGAGTGCCTCATGCAAAACACACCTTGTTTTAGTGACAGGATAGATATTTTTAAACACATCTGTCTTCTGAAAGGATGGAATTTCTCCATAATTCACAGAAACCTGATAATTAGAATTTGAAAACTGACAGGAAGGTAAGTAGGAGTCTACTGATAGCAGCTCCTATAAAGAACATTGTTTAAGTATGTGGGCTGATGCAGGGGTAGTAAATCACATTAATATTCCGAATGGTTGTTAGAAGGGCCACTATGGGAATGGCTTTGTTACCTGACTGATATGATCTATGTCTTCATCTGATCCTATTAGTCCCCATTTTGAACCCACACAGCTTGTACTGGAGGGAGATCTCCCCCCGCATTGTCCTTACACATATTCTTCTGTACTGCTCCAAAGGAGTCAGCAATTCTATACCATCATGTCCTGTCTTCATCTCTCCCATGTTTTTGCCTTCTGTTTCCAACCTTCTATAAGTATGTCCTGAAATGTTTCACAATACATTCTAACAATTTTGTTACAGGACAGCACTAGCTCCGAGCAGTTATCTAGCTACTTGCCACTTAAATCTTTAGGGGTTATACTGACTACACAGTCTGTTCTGAGTTTAGAAAACACCATATACGTCAGCTTCCATGTTGTTCTCATAAGTGTCAGAGTCTTTATGTATTGTCTTTAACAAAAAATACCAGTAGAAAAAGATGTTTTGAAATACATTTTTTTTTTTAATCATAGAATCTAAAACATAGAAACTAAACATAGAATAGTTATGGTTAAAAGACACCTTTAAGATCATCAAGCCTAACCATTAACACATCAATGCCAGGGTCACCATCATGTCTCTAAGTGCCACATCTATATGCCTTTTAAATACCTCCACGAATGAGGACTCCACCACTTCCTTGGGCTGCCTGTTCCAGGGCTTTATAAACCTTTCAGTGAAGAATTTTTTTCTAATATCCAACCTAAATCACGCCAACACAACTTGAAGCCATTTCCTCTTGTCCTCTTGCTTGTTACTTGGGAGAAGAGACGGATCCCCACATCACTACAACCTCCTTTCAGGTAGTTGTAGAGAGAGAAGGTCTCTCTTGAGCCTCCTTTTCTCCAGGCTAAACAGCCTCAGTTCCCTCAGCTGCTCCTCGTAAGACTTGTTCTCTGGACTCTTCACCAGCATTACTGCCCTTCCTTGGAAATGGTCCAGCACCTTAGTGTCCTTCTTGTAGTGAGGGGCACAAAACTGAACATAGTATTTGAGGTTAAATCCCACCAGTGCTGAGTCCAGGGGAACAATCACACTGGGCACACTGCTGGCTCATATTCCGCTGGATGTTGACCAAAACCTCCAGGTCCTTTTCTGCTGGACAGCTTTCCAGACACTCTTCCCCAGGCCTGTAGCATTGCCTGGGGTTGTTGTGACCTAAGTGCAGGACCTGGCACTTGGCCTTGTTGAACCTCATGCACTTGGACTTGGCCCATTGATCCATCCCATCCAGATGCCTCTGTAGAGCCTCCCTGCCTTCAAGGAGATCAGCACATCCACCTAAACTGGTGTTGTCTGCAAACTTGCTGAGGGTGCCCTTGATCATCTCATCCATATTAAAGATAACATGCCCCAGTCCTGAAGCCCTGGGGAATACTACTTGTGTCGGCCCGCCAACTGGATTTAAGATTTAACTCCATTCACCACCTCTCTGGGCTCAGCCATGCAGGCAATTTTTAATCCAGTGAAGCATACATCCATCCAAGTCATGAGCAGCCAGTTTCTCCAGGAGAATGCTGTGGGAAACAGTGTTAAAAGCCTCACTGAAGTCCAGTTAGACAACATCCACAGTCTTTTCCTCATCCACTAAGTGGGTCACCTTGTCATAGAAGGAGATGAGGTTCATCAAGCAGGACCTGCCTTTCACAAACCCATGCTGACTAGGTTTGATCACCTGCTTGCCATGTATGTGCCTTGTGATGGCAGTCAAGATGATCTGCTCCATAACCTTACCTGACACAAAGGTCAGACAGGCCTATACTTCCCTAGATCCTCCTGGACCTTCTTGTAGATGGGTGTCATTTGCTAACCTCCCCGGTTAGCCAGGACTGGTAATAAATGATGTAAAGTGACTTGGTGAGCACTTCCACCAGCTGCCTCAGTAACCTTGGGTGTAACACTTTTGGACCTACAGACTTGTGTGTGTCTAACTGGTGTAGCAGGTCACTGACCATTTCTTCTTGCATTATGGCTGCTTTGTTCTGCTCCTTGTCCCTGTCTTCTAGTGCCAGCAGCTGGTCACTCAGAGGACAACTGGTCTTACTATTAAAGACTGAGTCAAAGGCAACATTCAGTACTTCAGCCTTTTCCTTGTCCTTGGTCACTATATTTACACTCACATCCAATAGATATTGTCCTTAGTCCTCCTTTTGCTGTAAAATTTTTTAATGGAGGCACTTTTTATTGTCTTATGGCCATGATGACTATGGTAAGAGGGCTGGAACACCTCTCCTACAAGGACAGGCTGAGAGAGCTGGGGTTGTTCAGCCTGAAGAAGAGAAGGCTCTGGGGAAACCTTATTGTGGCCTTCCACTGTCTGAAGAGGGCCTACAGGAAAGATGGGGAAGGACTTTTTACAAGGGTGTGTAGTGATAGGATGAGGGGTAAATGGCTTCAAATTGGCAGCAGGTAGACTTAGATTAGAAATCAAGAAGTTTTTCACTCTGAGGGTGGTGAGACACTGGAACAAGTTACTCAGGGAAGTTGTGGATACTCCATCACTGGATGTGTTCAAGACCAGGTTGGATGGAGCTTTGTGCAATGTTGTTTGGTGGGATGTGTCCCTGCTTATGGCAGGGGGGTTGGAACTAAATGATCTTTAAGGTCCTTTCCAACCCAAACTATTCTATGATTCTGTGATTCCATGATTTCATGGTAGTAGCCAGATTAAGTTCTAGCTGGGCTTTCGCCCTTGTAATTTTGTCCCTGCATAGCCTCATGGAATCTTTGTAATCCTCCTGAGTTGCCTGATTTTGATATGTTTTTATTTTTTTGTGTTGTTTGAGAGCTTTTCTTCTGTTATTGTCTGGAAAAATGAATGTAGCTTTTATAAGAAAATAAGCAGAGAATAATGAACTAGTAATATAAATTATGGGGACTGTAAGCATATACTTCCTTCTAGGAATGTCATATTCTATAAAAGACACTTGCTGAAAGCTAGCACATCTCTCTAGTGCAGTTGTGCTTTGGTGTGCTAGGCCTTTTACTGTACATTTTCAGCATACTGTGTTTTGGATTGAGTGGGAACATTTCATGGAAATAGCCTCTGCAAGTCAAACAAATGCAAAACTATTGCCAACAGGACACCAGGGTCTAGTCCTGTGCCTTACATTGATATCAGTCTGCATGGCCCAGGCCAGCTGCAGAGTGTGGGAACCAATCACGAGAAAAACGAAAGCAATACTGTTTTCTCAGTGATAATCATCAGAAACTTCCCAGAGTGCTTAGCATATCAACCAGTGCTGGTTTTTTTTACTTCCACCCTAGGAAGCTATGTTCAAGGTCAGCTTTGGCAGGTACAGCTGTGTAACCTTGGATCAAGCTGGTGGGAAAATAGCTGATAGAAGTCTTGTCTGGGGCAGCTCTTGGCTTGGGAGTCACATTCAAGATCAAGCCCTTGCTCTTGGTCCTAATCTGACCTACACTACAGGTTTACTCTCCCGATCTTCACCTTACCTGACCAGTCTGAGGCTTGACCTCAGACCTGCCTCGTCCCTACAGACATGTCCAGCAGTCAGTGGGCTGTTGCTGACCCTGGCTGCTGACACTGGACCTACTCTGTCATGAGGCTACACTTCTGCCTGCCCTGCAGCCCCTCAGATCCCTGCTTTCTCTCCCTCTCAGAGCAGCCCCATTATCGTATCTCATTCATAAAACTGTAGGGATGTGCAAAAGTGTTATGATACTTGGATTTGCATATGTGGATCATGATATTTTTTGGCATTAGTTTCACTAACAATTTAAACTGCACCCCCCATCACAACTGCATAGCTACCTACTTACCTTTTTATTTTGGTACTGACTAGAGAGTTGACCAAAGATTGGGACCTCATGTCATAGGCAGGATAAAATATTTCCAAAAGCCCCTTCATTTGCTGCCATCCATCATCAGCAAGGTACCTCAGTATCCTGACAACGGGTCCCTAACAGTACAGCTAAATGAGCAAATCCCAGAGTAGATCTCCCAACATCTTGGTATGCAAAACTGAGTAACACAGAACCGGGCAGAATACAAGGTACAAATTATGGATGACACAAATTTCATATGACTGTTGTTCAGATAGGAAAGAAAACTTCCGTTAAGTATAAGGCCACCAGCAGAGGGAAAATTAGAAGCATTAGGAGGTACAGAGAAGACTAAATTCACAATACTTATGATGAGCTATGAAAAGTCATGGAAATGTGATGGGAGTGCACAGTATAAGCCATAGGTTAATATAGGAGCTGCTATTAAGTGGTACAATATCCTAATTGTAAGCTTGCAATCTCTAGAGTTATAAACTTCATGCATATCATAGTATAGCTACATGAGCTCAAAATGAACCTGCAGTTGAATTAACCTGACATTTAAATTCAACAGAAGTTGCAGCTTGCATGCATATTTCATCTAGAAATTTTCTGGTTGTCAATGATGCTGGGCAAGCTGAAAACTGAACCTGAGGCACACTGCAGGTGTGCTGGGCCAGCACACTGGCTCAGCTGGTCAAAGGTCCTTCCTGAAAGCTGCCATTGCTGCTGTTGGCTGTGGAGTCCATAAATCAAATACTATGACTGATCTCAGTCTAACTGCTAGTAGATACTCCCCAAGCTCCTATTAGAATTAGTACTAGTGGCCTGTAGTTCCAGAAGAGACAACACCACGGGAGGACAACAACCACAGCGTAGCTCTCCCTGGCAAGGGGCAATGTACACTTGCAGGTTGTGCTGGAGGAGCTGAATCTATCTGCTCTGTAGATAATGCATTCTTTGCTGTTTGCTGCTATCATCTTGGTGCTTACAGCAGCATGAAGTCCAAGTATAAAATTGTGTTTTAGAGAGTATTGGAAGACTTCAGGTATTGCCTTCTGGCAGGAGGTGACAAAACTACTTTCCTTCCAGCTTTCTGAAAAGACATTCCAGTTCAGTGCAGTAGAAATATCCTGGAACACAATTACCAACCTCTAAAAACAGGAGTTTGTAACTGAAACGGGGACCTGGGAACAGAAGTTTACAGGGTCTTCTCTATTTTATATATACAGTGCAAAGTTGAGTAGTATAGAGTAAGAGAGGGAAGTGTGTTACCTATCTAGACTAGAATTTTACATGATGGAACTGCCTCAGGAACAGCCTATCTCTTGCACCCCTGCCTACTTCTACTTGGGCAATAGGGTGGAAAAACAAGGTCATTCACTATATGGGGTAGGTGATTTTGCAGCTGCTCTAGCCCATGTCAGAAGTAGAGGGAAAAGAGGAACATTGAGTAAAGTGGTCTTTCATTTACTACCTCTACTTATTTCTTTCCAGTCTACTGACTTGAAAGAAGCATTTCCACTCCTTCACTGCTGTCCAAATCATTAATAATTAATTCCATAATGGGTACAAGACAAACTCTGGGGCCCCATGGCTTGTCTGCATGGGGAAGTGAAAGTTAAGTAAGACTTTGTACAATGATTTTCTGCTAAAGCAGAAATCATAGTGATGAGTGATATACTTGAATTCTTTTCAAAACCAACACCAAAAAAGTATAACAATACCACAAAGTATTGCGAAACCATTAAACTAGCTATAACTGGGGTGAGGGGAGGCTGTGGACAAGGAGGTTTTTTTTTTTTTCCATTATTCACTTATTCCACATTATTTCCATGTTCTCAAATCATCTGATTTTGTTGTGGGACCAAAATTTGGTCTTTGGAACTCTACTATCTGTTTCTCTGGCTTCTGGGGACCCCAACCAGACCTCCTCAGCACACCTTCCTCTTTGTCCTACCCCTCCTTATGGTGTCCATGGATGGTATGTGTGTGGCAGAAAGTTGGGGAGCTGGAGGACCTCTGCTAGATAAGGTAACAGAGATGCATTACCTTCTGATAGACCTTTCCCCCCACATCGCTAGAGTGGAGGAGCCACATTCAAGGTCCTCTTTGAATGTTTCCCTGCCTTAGTGGGGACAGACCTTGGAGTCTACAGATCATGAAAGGAGGGACTGACCACTTGGGAGGAATATAAGACTGTTGTTGGATGATGCAGGAAGGCAACCAGGAAAGCTATGGCCTCTTTGGAGTTAAACCTTGCAAGAGAGGTCAAGGACAACAGAAAGAGCTTCTTCAAATACATTTCAGTTAAAACTAACACTAGAGGCAATGTAGGCCCACTGATGAATGAGGTGGGTGCCCTGGTGACAGAGGATACAAAGAAGGTGGAGTTACTGAATGCCTTCTTTGTTTCTGTCTATACTGCTGGAGGCTGTCCTAAGGAGCCTAGGACCCCTGAGGTCCCAGAGGAAGTCAGGATAAAGGAGGAGTTTGCCTTGGTTGATGACAATAGGGTTAGGGACCAGTTAAGCAATCTGGACATCCATAAACCCATGGCTCCTGATGGGATGCACCCGTTGGTGCTGAGGGAACTGGCAGAGGTCATTACTAGGCCAGTCTCCATCATTTGTGGTAAGTCTTGGGGAACAGGAGAGGTGCCTGAGGACTGAAGGAAAGCAAATGTCACTCCAGTCTTCAAAAAGGGAAAGAAGGTGGATCTGGGTAACTGCAGAATGGTCAGCCTCAACTCCATCCCCAGAAAGGTGATGGAACAACTTATCTACAGAGCTTTCTCCAGGCATATCCAAGACAAGGGGGTCATCATAAGAAGCCAACATGGTTTTACCAAGGGGAAGTCATGTTTGACCAACATGATAGCCTTCTGTGAAGAAATAACCAGGTGGATGGATGAAGGCAGAGCAGTAGATGTGGTCTGTCTTGATGTCAGTAAAGCATTTGACACCGTCTCCCACAGCATTCCCGCAGCTAAACTGAGGTAGTGTGGTCTGGATGATCAGGCAGTGAGGTGGATTGTGAACTGATTGAAGGAAAGTAGTCAGAGAGTTGTGGTCAGTGGGACAGTGTCTAGTTGGAGGCCTGTATCTAGTGGAGTCCCTCAAGGGTCAGTACTGGGACCAGTATACAATATATTCATCAGTGACCTGGATGGGGGAACAGCGTGCACTGTCAGCAGGTTTGCTGACAACACAAAACTGTGAGGAGTGGCTGACACACCAGAAGGCTGTGCTGCCATCCAGAGAGATCTGGACAGGCTGGAGAGTTGGGCAGGGAGAAATTCGGTGAAATGTAACAAGGGCAAGCGTAGAGTCTTGTGTCTGGGAAAGAACAACCCCAGGCACCAGTATAGGTTGGGGACTGACCTGCTGGAAAGCAGCACAGGGGAAAGGGACCTGGGTGTCCTGGTGGACAGCAGGATGACCATGAGCCAGCAATGTGCCCTGGTGGACAAGAAGGCCAATGGCATCTTGGGGTGTATCAGAAGGGGTGTGGTTAGTAGGTTGAGAGAGGTTCTCCTCCCCCTCTACTCTGCCCTGGTGAGACCTCATCTGGAATATTGTGTCCTGGGCCCCTTATTTCAAGAAGGACTGGGAACTGCTTGAAAGAGTCCAGCACAGAGCCACAAAGATGCTTAAGGGAGTGGGACATCTCCCTTATGAGGAAGGGCTGAGGGAGCTGGCTCCCCTTAGCTTGGAGGAGACTGAGGGGTGACTTCATTAATATTTATAAATATGTATGGGCGAGTGTCAAGAGGATAGAATCAGGCTCTTCTCTGTGATGTCCAATGATAGGACAAGGGACAACAGGTGCAAGCTGGAGTATAAGAGGTTCCACAGAAACATAAGGAGAAACTTTTTTCACAGTGAGGGTGACAGAGCTCTGGAACAGGCTGCCCAGGGCGGGTTGTGGTGTCTCCTTCTCTGGAGACATTTAAAAAACCCCTGGATGCATTCCTATATGACCTGTTCTAGGTGGTCCTGCTCTGGCAGGGGGATGGAAGTAGGTGATCTTTTGAGGTCCCTTCAAACTCCTAACATCCTGTGAATCTGTGAATTTGGTCCAAGTTAGTTAGATCCCACTCTTAAATGTGCAGCTTTATGAACGTGACTAGCCCTGGGTAGTGCAGAGTGACTCATGAGCCTCTTCCAGGATTGAGACTAAAGTTGGTTCATGGAGAAGTGAAAACTTAGAAAGACAACTGTGACACAGACGTATTTGTTCATTAATATTTTAGTGTTACAGCTGTGGCAATAAGGGCAACTGAATGTTCTGAATTTCTAAATAATCTAGCTAGTGAATATTTTTCTTTTCTTTTAAGGAGAACAATATTGGTTATAGGCTGTCTATTTTCAGTGTTGCAACTCCTGTTTCTGATAATTTTCTGTTTGTCAAAAGGTGCATTCCTAACAGGAAAAAAGGCCCAGAGAATGTAAATATATGCTTGGAAACTGATATTATTTGAAGTGATGTGATTGAGTGCAAGTATGCATGTCTTAATATTTATGTAGAGAACTATGGTGCGCCTACACATATAAAGGCAAATTAGTATAGATATACAAGGAAGATGCGTTTGACAGTCAAATTTAAATAAGATCAGTGATCACAAATTGAAGCTTCTATTTGCATAATAGGAAAATAATTATTATATTTAATATATAATATATATAATATATATTAATATATATAATAGAGAAAATATATATAATATAGAAAATATATATAATATGTATTATTTAATATATAATTAATAACTGAAATTCTATAGCTCATGAGATAAGGGAGATTAATGATTTTTTGTAATAAACCAAGATAAATGAGAAACAATTTGTTTCGATTATTTGCATCAATGGCTGCAGCTATGACTTTTAATATGATATTTTATAGGAATTTGTTAACTGTGTTATTCATCCTATGTGCCATCTTTTATTTGTATGGCAATGAAGAGCTAATCTGCTTTGAGTTACTAGTACATACAGAGAAGTAATTGATATACTGTGAGGAAATCTTACTATAATCTGCTGTAATTGTATAACAATGCAGAAGTTGCATAAATGGACATCATAAAAATGAATCAGTATGTGTTATGGTGCTGAAGGAAAAAGTGAATGGACTTTGCACAAAGGTGGTTATCCATTTATGTCTAACTATAGTAGCTGTCAGGGCATTTTTCTGCCAGCATGCTGGTGAACCTCAATGTTCAAGCATAAATTATACTTAACAGATTCCTATGTCTACAGGTTCTGTTGTTCTGAGACAGGGTTTATATCTTTAAGTGTCTCCCTACAAAATCTTTGCAATTAAGATCAAAGAAACACATATATTTGTAAAGGAAGAGTTTAAGCCACCTGCTTAACCTGGGAAGAAGAGGGGGACCTAATGCGTTCTGCGGCAGGTCTGACTCAGCTGGAGGGTGTGTCTAAATGAGATGTATTCCCTAGAGTAAGGGTGGACTTGTTTATCCATCATGAGCACAGTAAGGCAGCATTAGCAGGATGCCTACTTACCTGTGGATAGTTCTGAGCTCTGTGTGCCTGTGGGAGTTTCTGGAGCCTTCTGCACGGCTTGTAAAGCTTTGCAATAGATGTTACTATGATAGCAAGGCTGCAAATCTCTGGGTTTCCTTGGAAAGTTGAAGATCTTTTAGAGATTTCTTCATTTCTCTCTGTATAGGATGATAAATCCAGCTGCTTAGATGAGATATTGCAGCAAATCCATCTGCTTTTGCAGGGCAGGCTGTGTGGACATAACTATGAAGGGCCTCTGTCTTGGGTAGCAGAGCTGTAGGGTTATCTCTGCCTCAGGGGATTCAGTCTGCAAAATGTAGGCTTAATCTCTCTGTGTCAGGGAACTCTGTGGCTGTTCTGCAGTTATGTCAGCACCCACACAGCACCCCTCTGTGGGCAGTGACAGGTAGGAAAAGTGTGTCATGTAACAGCAACTTGGTGGGTATGTGCAGCTGCATATCATCCTACATTTTTCTGTTGATGTCAGGGCTCTGTTGAAATAGACAGCATTTTTAGGACTCATTATTTCTTCTGTATAAGGAGAGAGGTATCACATGGTGCAAATGGTATTCTCCTTACAGCCATCTCTGAAGCACTATCAAAGATTTATCTGCAAGTGCCAAGCAGCCAGGATTGTTCTAGTTATCAGTTGAGTGGCATACAAAAGTAAGTGAGAGAAGGTCCTTGGCAGATAAATGTACAAATAAATCCTGATGAATGCAACTAGGTGGTTCAGATAATACTTGGGATTATTCCAAAGCTCTCAACTGTGTGTCTCTACAGCTAGATAAAATGTGTCATCAGGGGTGTAGTGTACAAATGGAATAGATAATTCAGTGCTTGCCATGCATCCGGGTTAATCAGGTTACTACATGCAATTACTTATCTTACTAAAAGACTATATGATAAGACTCAGTTTTGTGGCTCAGTATTTAATGATGCTGATTTACTTTTTGCTGGAGAAGATGTTGGCAAGCACAGCTGAACTAGTGTAGAGTCCAGTTTGCTCCCTGAAGGCAGGAGGAGTCAGATTTAGCCCTTCTATATTTGGGTGTAGCTCTCCTTAACTTCAACTAGAATGCCAACCACCTACACAGGACAGAAATTTTGCCCCCAGTCAAAATATTATTAGTGAGTCTGCAATGATAGAATTGTTTAGGAATTGGTTTTCTATATTGGATCAAGTGAATCTGTCTGTGAATATGAGAAGCTGCTTTTTGTGAATTCATGTGAATCATGAAAGATACTGTACTCCATCATCCTGGAAATTGTTGGTGGGTTTGTTTCCCTGTAATTCTTTAACTTTTCATTGTACATTAAGTTAATTCACACTGAAAACACAGAGCAGAGCTTCTATTTGCCTGCTAGAAAACTGTAGGTGTATTTATTAGTCAGTAAGGCTTTAAAAGCAGAGACAGAAATTTATAGACCAACTCTAGGTACGCACACTGTGTCAAGGAAGTTGAATACAAACATTGTGGAGGCAGAGGGCAAAAGTGATAAACTTCCACAGGCTTCTGAGGAGCCTTTACACGTGGGGACAAAATCCATTCCCAGGCATGTAGGCTACTCAATATTTAAAGGCATGCATTTCTTGTCACAAAATGTAGGAATTTCCAGCATTCTTTGGTATGGAAGAGAAGGCTGGAGAGATATGCTAGTGGTCTATGAAATCAGGAAAGGCCTGGGAAGGGTGGAAAGGGCCCACTATTTCTTTCAATAAAAGAACCAGAGAATTTCAAGTGAGATTGGTACGAAGTAGGCTCAGACTAGAGAATGTGGTCCTTTACACCACAGAGCTCCTTGCCAAAGAATGTTATATTAAGTAGGAGCTCACATGGCCTTAAGTGATGACTAGACAAGTTCAGAGTGGAAGAATCCAGTAAGAGTTACTAAGTATGTGGAAAGGACATTCAGCTCAGGAAGATCCTGAGGTGAAAAGTATGGGAATACTTTATTCCCATAAGCAGTAATAGTAAATACTATACACTTGCCTTTCTTTTATACTCTTCCTCGGCCATCCACTTAGGCTATTGCTGGAGACAGGCTAGCAAGACATTTGGGCTTATTCAGAACTGTGATTCTTCTGATGATGACAATGATGGGCTAAGCAGTTTGTGTAGTGGCCAATTCAATGGTAAAAAGAATCCTGGGAGTCTGGTAAGTCATTTGGAGTACATTTAGAAGTACATTTAGAGTTCATTTAGAAGTACAATAGGAATTAAAATATAATAAATAATATTTTTTTCTCCACTTGTAAAATATAGATGAATGTAAACCAGTCTCTGATTTCTGAAATCACTAGAAGGAAAAAAGAAGGGGTGGGTTTTTCGGTTAGTGGTTTGTTGTTTTTTTGGGGTTTTGTTTGTTTGTTTGTTGGTTGGGTTATTTTGTGTGTGGGTTTTTTTTTTGTTTTTCCTGAAGAGGAAGCAGTTGGAGAGTGCATCTTTGCATAAGTACTGAAGATGGTCTGAAACTTTAAGGTATTTATCTTGTTTTGAAAGCTATTTGATTTTTGCATATGAAAAATGCAGTGTTATCTCCATAAGCGGCTGACAGCAGATAGAAGGCTATTTCTCATTTCAAGTATTTAAGCAAAATAAGCAAAAAATAAGGAGAGCAAAATAAGCAGCACAGACATTCCTGGGCTATTACTGTGAACAGTAAAACAGTACAAACTCTGCAAGACAGCTTCTTAAATTATCTCAGATTATCCAATTTGTCATTTGAAAACTGATTTGACAGGATATAAAAGATCTGGACTTGAGTAAAGACAGAATAATTTGTTGATTTTGGGTGAATTTGTGTGTTTCCTAGAAAACATCAAGTCTTAAAGTACTGTAGTTCAAAGGGAAAGACTAAAAGGCATCTAGGGCTTAATCAAGAAAAATATTCAAAGGTGTGTGACAGTGCAAAAACGATAGAGTTGAAGGTGAACAGAACGAAGGCACAGGGACTCAGCTCCAGAAGGAAGCTTTTGCACTGCTGCAGGTGATGCTCCTAAAGGAGGATATACAAAACCAAACAAAGCAACAAAGCCTTCTGGGTTGCAAGAGAGAAATCTCCTCTTGTGTGATTATCACAAGGAAACTGGGTGCAGCTCTACCCATCTGTGCACATGACAAGGATACTTTCAGCATGTGGGCAGAAATCACAAAGATCCAGGCCATAGCAGAGCTGTCTGCCTTTCTTGATAAAGAGGAAGTGAGTAGCAAACAAAAGTCTAGTCAGAAATGAAGTAGGTAAAGGGAGAAACAAATATACTTTGCAAAGTAGAAATATACTGGAAACAACGTAAGCCTAGGTTTACATTTTACTTCTCCTTTTGCCACAGTTTCCCATTGTTCTTCTCTTACTCCTCTACTTTTATTGTTTAGACAGCTTTTCTGTCTCGTGCTATGTCTCTTCACGTTGTGAAAGCACTTACTTTGTGCACTACTCATTTCCTTTCTTGTATATTTAAAGATAGTAATTTTTATTTTTATACTCGTGTTTGTAGTAAAGGAAGTAAAAAAATGTCATGGAGAAACACAAAGCTGTGCAGTAAAAATTGTCTGTGGGAGAGAGAAGTTGGACTGTATTTGCTTCTCTTCTACAAATACCTGTGCTGATAATTTATTATTGGGATATTGCAATAAAAAAGTAACAGAGAAATGAGAGGACTGTGGGATAACCTGAAATGGAACAATTACTACTTGCTGGGTGTGAACAGTATTGCAGCAGTTACCAAAGAAGATGTATTGCACAGATTCCGTGGGACACAATGATAAATTCTTCCTGTAAAAAATTTATTTAACTGAGCCTCCGTTGTTGACCTTTTGTGTCACCCAAATCACTGCATCAGAGATGTTTTCTCAAAGTGCATTAATTAGCTCAATAAAAAACACAGTAGTTTTGAGAAGACTCCAGCTCTTTCCCTTCCTTTGCTAAGATATTGTTGCACAAGATATATCTGCTTATCCTTTTCCTACTTAGTGTGTATCATCTGCAGTAGTTCTGTCAGGCAGAAATATCTGGCAAAGTGCATTGAATTTAGGCAGGATTAAAATGACCATTAATTGCACTCTGAGTCCTCTCTGTGTCTCACACTCTCATCTAAACAGTGACATTACACTATTGAAAAATTGTCTTTTCTATAATAACTGCAAATAAGTACTAACATGCTCCCACTTACTGAGTCCTCTAGACAGCAGCTTTCCCTAAAATGGTAAAGTAATGGGTCTGGAGTGAGAAATATGTCATTGCCTTAACACAGATGTTTATTGCACATGTGCAGAAATGGAGGGGATGTGAAAGGAAGGGAAAGAAATTGCTGAGCTAATACAAGAATAGCTTGTCCAATATCAGAGGAAGATGATAACATGAGACAGATTTCTCACATTTCCTTATTTGCTATTGTGCAAAAATAACTGAGTGATAATCACCTTTGTACTGACCTTACAGAGAAATTTCTTCAACAAAATTTCCACTCCTCATTCCACATGGTGCTTGGAAAATAGATACTTCTTTGATCCAGCTTCTCTGGGCTGTATTCAAAGGCTTTTACTTAATTAATGCTGTTGTTTTCCAAGGAAGTGAGGTCCATGTAGGAAATTAGGCCATGTAATAGTCATGTGGAAAGGAAAAGCATTCTAGTGAAAGTCAAATTTAGCTCCATAATGTAAATACTACAAAGTAATAGAGTTTAGCTGAGGGCAACATTTCTTCAATATACCCGTGGAACAAATTCTTTGCTGAGTCATAATGGAACATACCACACATTTAAAAATCAAAGCAAATTGCAATCTGAGATTAAAATCTCTGTGGATACTAAATCTCAGATTTGTACAGTGGTATTAAATGACAAGGAGTCTACTTAAGCTTAATTCTACTCTTGTAAGGTAGACATGACCTGCAATTCCATACAGATTGAATATTTAATGGACTAACCAGTACTCAGCAGTTCCAACAGTACTTCTCTTTTGTTTTGCAAGGATTTAAATCCATTTTCTGTAAATCCCTTTAATTCTTCATCATTTTTTGGGGGGGGTTGGAACATTATGTGACTGTGTATATTGTCTGTATTTGGAATAGAACAGAAACAAACCAAAAATGGATTTGGGATTGCAGTAGAGGAGTTTATATCCAACACTATGATACATAAAAATTGGTATAAAGACTCTTTCTTTCTGCCTTCACTGCCATGATAGTTAAATGAAATAGCTTTAATGGGCAGCTGCAAATGATTATTCAACCTTTTAATGGAACTCTACAATGTTATGAATTTACTCTGCTTTTTCAAAAGTGCTGATTTTTATTCTTTGGAATTAATGCCTTCCCTCTTCTTGTAAGTAAGTCCTATGTGCTCATTACAGCTCAAAGACCAAAGACCACTGTTTCTTTCTGCAAGGCTGGGGTTTTCAGAAGCTATCATTACATTCAGATTTTGTCTTAGAGGCAAAGAAAGAAGGAAAGCAAGAAACTGTTGCCCCATATGTTTTCATTTCTACTCTCCTAAACACATTTCCTATTTTTCCCTGTTTGCTTCATTGTACAGAATTTCAAAGCAGTAGAAGCTAGCTGCTGGAGTGGGAAAGAGTTGTGTACTTTCAGTAGGAAAAAATCTTTTTGTACAAACAACATGGTCCTTTCCACCTGAGAGGAACTGAATGAGAAACACTGTCTCTATGAGTTCTTCTGATCACTGGGCTGGGGAATGTGTGGTTAGGACTGAGTTCACAGAATGATTTGCTGAAAACTTTTAACCCCTTACAAAAGCTTGTAAAACGCAGGATTTGGGAAATGGATTGGGGAACTGCAAATCAAAACAAAATAGAAAGGTCAGCATAAACTGTCAAGAGATAAAAGTGTTTTGGGGGAACGTGAGCAGCAGTAGTCTGATTCCTCACAGAGCCATTAATGACTTTGTGAAAGAGAAGAGAGGAACTCACTGCATTCCAGACATGTCTGTAAATATTACACTAGTCTATTTATTACTCAGTGGCCTAAAGTCACATTATATAGACTATTGAAGGTCAGCAATTATAAAGATTCCTAGTCACTTGTTAACTATTTGCTTTTCTTTCATTGCCACAGTAAAAGAGTAACTTAGACTACAGATTAAGCCATGTTAGGCACAAGGGTCTGACAAACCAGAAATAACCATGCCACTAGGGACAGTGGATTGCTAAATGCAGACAGAGGAGGCAATGGGAAATAGAAGAAATAAGGCAGCCTTCTGGCGACTCCTCTTCCCAAATGTCAGATGAGCTAAAAAACTTCCCAACTTCTAAGTGCAGATCTCTTATAGACTTTTTCTTTTGTAGCTCTTCCATAGACATTTTAAAAAACTACTAGGTTTTATATTTCATTGCAGAAACAAAAAAACTTCAAACATATATCAAAACCTCGTATTTTTCTTGAAGCTTAGGTCTTCACATTATGGATAGTCACAGGAGAGAAAATAATTGTCAGTATATCACATGAATACTGAAGTTTGTGACTCAAAGCTACCAAACATGTTATCTTACAAAAGCACCGACAAACCTTAGATAGTGAGTATTTTGTGTTTCAGCTTATGTGGGTTCAGTATTTAATGGTGATCAACAATGAAGGACTCTATATCCTCTTGCAAAAATTAATGTAATGATAAACAAAAATATCTGAGGATGGTAAGACAAGAAGGGGTAGGTTTCAGGGTTTCATCATATGCTCTTTTGTGAAAAAACAGGGTATATACACCAGATATAAGACTATTTTAATAAAAAAATCGACTGCCTATACCTGCCTTAAATTAAAGTTCCTTTGGTTTTGGCTGGTGGAAAATAATGATCATCCATTAGAGTTACTTGAGATACCAAAAAGCTTCTCTCTAGGTAAGATCAAGGAAGACGCAGGTATCTCTGCAGCAGTTATAGCCATCATATAATTAGTTAAGTGTCTGTTTCCATGGGTAAATTACCAGCTTGTGGTAACTGTTTTCTTGAATTGCTATTGTTCTGAAAATCTATGTCCCTACTTTTAGTTCCAATATCAAATTAGAGTTCAAGAATATGCTCATAGAAGGGAATATAACCTAATTACAAAAGCTAAAAAGCTCATTTAAGAGAATTGTGTATTTATGGACACTATTGTCCCTGATTGATTGTGGCACAACTGTTTCCTTTCAGTTAGAATATATGTCATAAATCTATCTGTCTGGATACTTTTGTGGTCTCTTTGATACACAATCACTTTCAGAAATCTCTGGGATGGATCAGGCATGTCCATACTGCAGTAATGCAAAACTGTGCTTTAAAGATATGATCTACCCCTGAGAACTTGGCGTTACACCATTATCCACTGGGCTAGTCTGTATGTGAAGAAACCTCTTTTTTTTTATTATTTCTAACAGAACTGCTTATGTATACAAGACTGACTTACAAAGGGCATCAGGGATGTAGAAATAGTAAGTTCTTATTCTACAGGGACAACTTTCAGAAGATAAAATTAAAAAGAGCTATATCACATGTATAATATGACAAATATGTATAGAAAAGGAAAGCATCTCCAGTTTCAGAAATGAAATGATCATCTTTATCTCAATATTTGTTTTCCATGAATGCCTCAGCTTTGTCCAATCCCATTCATTCAGCAGCAGGAGCATATTATCTCATAATAAATAATGGTGAATCTCATGGACAATGTCTCTTAATTTTCATTCATCATGCTCAAAGAATGTGGGTATTATTTATAACAAGTTATGTGAGAAAACTCTTTAACAAAGAACATAAAAAAGACAAAGCTTTTTTCTTTCACTTCGACTATGCTTAATTATAAAATGTAGTCTAAATGATGAACATTTTAAAAAAATCTATACTTCACTGTTTATTAAATATAAAAAAGATAAAATGTGTTCTAGCCTATTACAGTTACAGTAAAGCAAATTTAAAACTTGTATATTGAAATTTATATTATAAAAATGAACAAGTGCTTATTTTCAGTTTACAGACTGCACAATGCAAAAAGATCTTATGTGAAGTCTACATGCAGGCATTGCATAAAATAATTTCTACATCAGTTTATTACACTATTTTAGCTTCTTTGTGTGGAGACACAACACTGGCATGTTAAAAAAAACCCAAACAGTTAATTAGTTTAAAATAAGTTAAGTTACTTCAATGTGTTTGTCCTGTAGTACTCATTTCACTAAACTGAAGCTGCTTGAAACATTCAATTTCTGTGTGCAGCCTAGCCCACTGACTAGAGATGATTCAGATGTAGAAAGTAAAAGATAAAACAAAATTGGTGTCATATCTCCATTGACAGGTATGGTGGGTAGAAAAAAGCCAAATTTGGGGCTGCAATTCATGTTTTGCAAAAGATCCATTGTTTCAGTTAGGGCACATCCATTCACAGTACAGGACAGTGCAGAGGTTCCTCAGAAATAGCAGTCCTCAACCAGGGACAAATAGTGTCCTCAGGATGACACTTGTGCATGTCAGTCCCTTCTCCTAAGTAGTAAGCAATAGGATAAGAACTTGCACCACAGGAGGTTTAGGTTGGATAGTAGGAAAGATTTCTTCAAGGGAGTTGTCAAGCATTAGAAAAAGATGTCCAGGGAAGTGGTTGAGTCTCCATCCCTGGAGATATTTAAAAGATATGTAAATGTGGTGCTTAGTGACCTGGTTTAGCAGTGGATTTGGCAGTGCTGGGGTAATGGTTGGACTTGATGATCTTATAGATCTTCTCACAGGTTCACAGAATGTTAAGGGTTGGAAGGGACCTAAAAATATCATCCAGTCCCACCCCCCTGCCAGAGCAGGACCTCCTAAAGCAGGTCACATAGGAACATGTCCAGGTGGGTTTTGAATGTCTCCAGAGAAAGAGACTCCACAATCTCCCTGGGCAGCCTGTTCCAGATCTCCATCACCTTTACAATGAAAAAAGTTTCTCCTTATGTTTCTGTGGAACCTCTTATACTCCAGCTTGCACCTGTTGTCCCTTGTCCTATCATTGGATATCACTGAGAAGAGCCTGACTCTATCCTCCTGACACTCGCCCATACATATTTATAAATATTAATGAAGTCACCCCTCAGTCTCCTCTTCTCCAAGCTAAAGGAAGCCAGCTCCCTCAGCCCTTCCTCATAAGGGAGATGTTCCACTCCCTTAAGCATCTTTGTGGCTCTGTGCTGGACTCTTTCAAGCAGTTCCCTGTTCTTCTTCAACTGAGGGGCCCAGAGCTGGACACAATATTCCAGATGCAGCCTCACCAGGGCAGAGTAGAGGGGGAGGAGAACCTCTCTCAACCTACTAACCACACCCCTTCTGATACACCCCAGGATGCCATTGGCCTTCTTGTCCACCAGGGCACATTGCTGGCTCATGGTCATCCTGCTGTCCACCAGGACACCCAGGTCCCTTTCCCCTGTGCTGCTTTCCAGCAGGTCAGTCCCCAACCTATACTGGTACCTGGGGTTGTTCTTTCCCAGACACAAGACTCTACGCTTGCCCTTGTTACATTTCACTGAATTTCTCCCTGCCCAACTCTCCAGCCTGCCTAAATGATTCTAGGATTCAATGACTTAGATAAGGTGAATTAGTCTGAAAGCCCTGATGCTTCTGGGTACCTTCAGGGTTCCTGATGAGTTTGTCTCCCTAGTGCTCTTCTGTGTCAACTTGCTTCTTCCTCTGGAGTGGTCTGAGTACCTCTAACAGAGTTGAAATATGTGAAAGGTTTTTTCAGCAAGTGACTTGGGGCTAAAATCCTCTAGGAGAATTGAATACCACTTTTCTTCATGGCATAGTTAACTTGTGATGGGTTGCAACAAAAAGCCTCCTTTTACTTGGAATTGCCCTTGGACATCCCCCATATGAGATGTCTACAGTGTTTCTTTGGTACAGGAATGTAGCTGGTTTTTTTGTTCATTGTTTTCTTATGTTTTTTGTTTTGTTTTGTTTTGTTTGTTTTGTTTTTGTGTTTGTTGTTGTTGGTTGTTTGTTTGTTTTAAAATTTTCCTTCCCCATACAAAAACAATTCCAGAAGATTGAGGTAACATTAGCCATTCCTCCTGTAACCAGGCAGAGCTTTCACTAATACATCCAGGTATTAGCTCCTCTGATTCACAGGCATCAGAGTAACTTCTTGTTGCAGGAATGTGTTTTCTGTAGTGGACAAGAGGCTGTTTAGTGGAGAGAATGGGAAAGATGGGGTTTAATCTATTGCAGTGAAGCTCTTCCACTTGTCATGAAAAAATGGAGCAGTAGTGGCAGTTGAGCCTGGCAGAAAGGGTATCTATCTGCTGTGCAAAATGTGGATTTGACAGTTTGATTTTAAAGATTTAGAGAAGCAGTCTGGGTCCGTCCTCTTGCCTGAGTTCTTTAGCTATGGAGCCTTTGGCTGGAAGTGAATCTCTGTCTCATCTCTTCCTGGCCATGTTTTATATAGACTTATATTTTCTTCTGTGTTCAGATCATGCTTAGGTTAAGGTCAGTGCATGAGAGAAATCTGCGCTCATAGGGAGGACAAGTGCTAAATGACTCAGACTGGTTAAGATAAATTCTTCTAGATATGCTGAAAAACAGAGGTTTAATTGTCTGGAGTGTATCAGCATGAAAAACTAGATCAGTTGGAGATTTTAAGTGTCTATTCATTTGGCAGCAAGTAAGTATAGATTTTGAGGAAACCAGTTTTGGCACTAGAGCTGCTTTCTGCTGAGAAGATTTCTTGCACACTAGTTAATGGCTCTATTCTGACTTCCCAGATATTTACAACTTGTGTGCTTTAAGCTGCCTCAAAATTGTTATACATGGCAGCTGTGGACTCTCTGGGGTTTCCCAAATAGGTTGCTGTTTATGGGCACAGCAGAATGTACGCAGTGAGTCCCACCTTTTGTGCAGACTCTTGCAAAGCCACAGAAAAGGGAAGGGGAAGTGCAGCTTTTTAGAGTTTTTGTCAAGTATGACTGATTCCTGCCAAACTTCCCTTATTGCTGTCCTTGTCTTGGGAGACAGGGCTCATGTCAGTGGTCTGGTGAGTAGACAGAATGTCTGGTACTCCTGGAAGAGAGGCCTGTATGCAGGGCGATTGCTTACATGTAAGAGTCAACTCAGATATCAGATATATTGCTTTTTTGTAGCCTAGCTGATGTGCACAAGATGTGTGCATGTGCCCAGGTCTTGCAAGTCAGACAGCCAAGCCAGATATAAATATTCTGCAGATTCTGACAGTCAATCTGCCATCTGCAGAGAAAATTAAGGCAGTTGAAGTTCACTTTGGAACAAAGGTGTTACAAAGCTACAAATGTTTGCAGTTGTCATGAATTAACAATCTTGTCTTTGGCAAGGCTTGAGTTCACTTCAGTACACCGTTCTATGCCATTTCCCATTCAAGTTATTCCATGGAGAAATACACTACTGAGATATTTTAAGACTGACTGCTAGACCTTAACTACTGAAAAAGACCAAATAATTAGAACATAGTATGTTGTAGGTCATTCCTTCCAATTATTATTGTCATTAGGAGAATATAATTTATGACTAAGGGATCAATTCTGTGGTTTTGGAATGAATAAATTCCCCCTGAAAGTAAAAGCATGAATTCTGACCTCAACTTGGAATATATCAACCCTATTGTCTGTTGAGAGAAATAAACATTAATTTATGGTTACATGGATGCCTGTGCCAAACTGCTTGAATCTCTATATACAAGAAAAACTACTTTGATTTTTGTCATTTAAAAAACAACAATCTTTTCACTATTGTTTGAATCTTTGAATGTGCCCTTGTCAGACACAATTATTCCTAATTCAGAAAAAAAAAAAAAAAATTGTAACAAGTGATCACAGTAACAAATAAGCCATATACATCAGACAGTTTATATTTGCAAAAAAATGTTTTAAAAGAACTCTTCCAAAAGCCAATGTATTCTGCAGAAAAGAAACAGCGGAAGCATCCTGTATTTCTTTGCAGTTCAGCAGTATACATTGCCAACACCAACATCGTACACTTTCAGAGCTATGTTTTTCTTATGCTATGCCTTTTGAGGTTACATCAGGCAAACCAGCTTAGTATCAAAGTCCTCCATACATGTTGGTGATATGAATTTGGATGTTTTTTCTTCCTTGTTTGTCCTTGGAAAAGCAATTGCAAAACCTTTATCAAGATATCAGTCTTACATGTAAAGAAACGGACGTAATAAACCCTCTTTTTTGTCTTTTCGGGAACTGAGGTGACGACCATAACATCCAGGTAGTAGAATAACAATGTAATAAATCATTTACACAAAGTAACTGATGGCTGAGAAGTGACAATAAAATGTTTCTGCCATGTGTGTGCTGCTTGTTTTGGTTAGAACATATTTTGAAATATTAACTTCAAAGATCCCTCAAGGATCAATTTGTTTTTGATGTTGCAAGAATCCTCCGTGGCTGCCCTTTGCACAAGAACCTGATGTATATTGATGGGAAAGCCTTGTTTCTGAGAAAGTCTTGAAAGGACATTTAAAGTGTTTGGATTGGGTTTTTTTTTTTTTTGTGAAATTAGAGTTTAGGTCATATGACTTGTGGAACTTTTCTGTCAGAAATGGCAGGCTTTAGAAAAGAGATGATCTTGCCTCATTTCCAATGGCATTTTTCCATCGTTTTGCTGGTTTAAGTCTGTTGAAATAATTTATATGATATTCAAGTAACAAAATAGATAGTCAGATTGGTTAATCATAGGAGAGATAAATTTGTACTATATGCAACTAAAATTATTGCTGTGATGAGAAAAACAGAAGGGAAACTTTAAAATTAGAATTCATCAGTGTTTTGCATGGGTTTGGTAGGATTATTAGCAAGGCAGGTTCTGGGGTTCACAATTCACAGCAAATTTTCTTGGTTTTAAACTCTTCAGAAGCTAGCTATTGATTTCTAAAACTGTGACTGTTACAAGTAATGTCTATTCAAACTACTTAGCTGCTTATTTCATTTGGGTCACAAATTAACTTATTTCATTCTGGTTACCATCTCAGAAATTAAAAATTATTTTCCTTGCATTGATTCTTCAGTCATATCACACTGTAATAGATGCACTTCCATATTTGCTTTTTCTGTTTAACAGTAGCTACTACAGGACTAAATTTTTTAAATGATTCTTTCAAAGTTATACCTGTGACATCAGGCTATCATTTTGAAGAAAAAGAGAAAATACATTAAACCTAACTCCAGCCTTCTTTCAAACTGCTACAACTCCATTTACTTCAATAGACTTGTTTTGGATTAAAACTGCTCTAACTTGGAGGGTGTTGGAGGCCTTGGCTGACTTGAAATTTTGTCAGTCATGAAAATTCATTGTGCCTTGAGACAAATATTAACCTCATCTTCATCCTGCACCAATATTTACTTTTGTAAATCAATAAACTTGATGTTTAATCACTCCTGTTATAGTCAATGTGTTTAGTATTTCATACTACATACCAGTACTGCCAAGGGTAAATTTAAAATCTCTTTTTTATTGAAATTCCATGGTGAAGTGTCTTTCTGTGATGTTAAAACATATTTGGAGAGCTTATCTACAATTGCTGTCCAAGTCTGCTACAGCTTTACAAGTTGGCTTCATTGGTAGTATTGTTATTACTCTGCCACCTTTATCTTTATAGAATTGATGGAACATGATCTAAAGATACATATGGAGGACTCTTGCTGTGGTATAGGGATAGCCAGGTTTGACAGCTCCAAGTGGCTGCCTGAGAGGCATTTACTAAGGGTAACATCAGTTTAGCATCTGTAGCCTCTGTAGGCTTTCCTTAGGGAAGTGGTTTGTGGAGGTAGATGCTCCTTTAAAGGGAGAGCTGGACACTCACCGAGCAACTCAGATGTAGCCATGTCAGCTTTGCTCTCACTCACTGTTGCAGAGGGCATTATGGTAGCTCAGCATATCAGACTACGTAAGGTTAAGCTAAGGCCTTTGCAAACATTCCCTCCTTGCAGACAGCCCAGTCCACCATGGATACGAATTCTGGCACCATTACCAACTCAACTACGGCCCAAGCTTGCAAAGCATTAATGTGCTTGCATCCCCTGTGTAAGCAGCAGTATTCAGCTATCAGCCAGGTTGCCTTTTACTATGTGCAGTAAAAAAAAAAAATTAAAAAAGATTTAAAAAAAATAATAATTTAAAAAAACAACCTAAGAAGGCAGCTCCTATCCCAGGCAATCCCAGTTTAAGTTAATAGCAGAGAATAACAGATAAGTGCAACAGGAAATGAGGCATTTATAGGAAGGTAAATATGAAAGAAAACTGCTGGGGATTTGCACAGAAATGTAAACATACACTAGCCATTAGAACCCATTCTGCTTTAACTCTTTACCTCCTTTTGGATATGTCCATCATTCTCTTAAGAACAGATGAAAAAAGCTAATGCAATGATGTATCATTTCACATTTTATATAGACTACCAACACTTGGTATTTTATGGATGGGAGCAAAAAAGCTGTCAACATAAAACATATTTTAATGCAATGTATTATACCTGTAATGAATATTTGTTCAAACATGGGTTGGAATTGGCTTGTTCCCTGAGAGTACAAATGGCAACTTTTGGGGCCACTCCTGCAGTGGGAATCAGCTTCATTTCACCCAGCTACCAACTCCAAACAAATTAACTGCAAGTTCTGCCCTCCTGAAAATGGTATTTATTTTCACGCTGAATAGGAGTAGTCACGGTCCCCTTGTTATCAGACACAAAACCTTCCAAATCCTAAATGATTTTTGAAAGGAGAAAAGTATAATTATTTCCATTTTACAAAGGAGAAAACATAAGGAGATCAATTAGATTACCCAGAGCACATCACTGAGAGCATTTCCTGCCTTCCAGATACAGACCCAAAGCCTGGCATAGTCACAGAACATTACTGTATTCATCTTGCTGGTTAAGACATCAGCCTTATTTTTCTCAGGTCTTCAATCAATTTTTCATCTATTTTTAAATAATTTCTACTATGATGTGAATGATTTATGTTGTAAAGGTGATCCAAGTTGTCTGTTTCACCATCGTCAGTGAGAAGCACTGTAAAATGTGAAACAATTACCATGCATTTGGGTAATATGAAAAACAATCTTGATCTTCCTCTCATTTCTGCCTCTCTCTCACTGTTGGTTTTTTGTTTGGTTTTTTTTTTTAAATTTCCTCTTTCTTAATTATGTTTCAAAAATTCTCTTTTTTCTATCTTCATCTGTCTGTCTCTCTCTTTCTTTTTCCATCTTTCTTTCTCTCTTGAGGCTAGCGTAAATATAACTGTTAAAAATAATACAAGATTTTTTTTTTCTAAATATTTAAACAGGGATTCTTTCCAGTAGACAGCAGGAAGAACACTGCCTACAGGGCATGTTATGCCAGCTCTGCTAATACATTCTTTGTTATTTTTCAGCAGCCAGCATAATGATGTGATTGAATAACATTAAATGAAGTAAGATAAATATCACTGCCTTGCATGCATTTGGCTGCGTCACAGGACCTTTTTAATGCAAAAGCATTTTATAAAATTCTTTTTGCTCTTAAAATAATGTGTGAAGCAGGTGACTGTTTCTTTTTCTGGTAGTTACTTCTTATGGTAGCAGTCTATTAATTCTTAAGGACTCTGTACAAAAGTTCCAGAACTTTTTTTTTCAGAATCTGTAAACAGATATAAAAGCAGCAGAACAGCAAGGTACAAACGGACATTTTGAGAGGAAATGACCACAGATATGAATGCAATTTTTTTATTGTTAGAACAATATGCTAACAGTACCCTCCTTACCTTACTACCTGTTTAAGTCTTTCAGTAGCTGTACTTCTCTACTGTCAAGTTGTAGTACTACAGGTGAAAAAAAGGAAAGCCTGGGTCTTTATGCATGGTTAAATAATGGTGTCCCTTCTGGACATGTATGGGCTTATTTCTGATTTTAAAGCCTTTGGACAGCATTCCAGCTTTAAGCTCTTGGTTACCTCTATTGCCTCAGTATCATGCTAACCTGGGACCTCACACTGGTGCGAGAGACATCTCTTGGGAAGATATCTGTGTCCTGTCCTTACCAGGAAAGAAAAGGAGCAAAGCACTTGCTCTCTCCCTGTGTCTTGCAGGGTGCTGAGAGACTGTGGAGTGCTCAAGAATGATCAGGTGCTTCCAGGCTGAACAGCCCTCCCTCACCTCTCATCACAGTAGGGAGCTCTGCCAGCTCCAAGGCTGCTTTCACTCTTGCTTTACTGCCACAAAATAAAAATGATGTACACTTTCTGCCCTCCATGTGCCACAATTAAGGATTTATTCTGTCTCTTTTTACTTTATGAAATCTATGCATTTTTTAGACATTTTTGATCTGTTATAATAACATTCTTCTTGTTAAAACTAGTGAAAACCTTTCTGTCAACTTAACCAAAAGGTAGCTTGGGCCAGTGTCTACCTTCCTACACTTCTGTATTATTATCTTTTCCTCCTACTGGCAAATGTTCCAGATCACTGCAGTAACCTCAAAACCCTTTTCAGCACTGGATAATACCAGTATCTGCTGTTATTTTACATGACAATGTCATAATATTCAATAGTGCCAAAAGTGAAACTACTGACTGGATGACTAAAGTGCCAAGACCTGGAAGTGTTGCAACGTTCTGAAGTTGCTGCCTTGCTGCTTGCCTAACTCTGGCCTGTCTGCCAGTAGTGAAGCAGGTGATTTTAATGACTCAGAGTTGGGAGTGGATTGGATACTGGAAGTGACAAGAAGTGAGAATGATGGTTATGGCACAAGCACCATCCCTGGGATGGAGCTGAATTTTTATTTTGCTGTAATTAACACCAGGCATGTGGAATTGGACAACATTGCCCATCAGCCCCATTATGAGGTCTCTCCAGATCCCCCAGAACCCCGTGGAATTTCAGTATCGATTTGTGTAGCCTGCTCACAGATGCTAGTGAGTATCTCCAAAACTAACAATAAAGGAGTAAGGGCAGGGAACTGGAGGAGCAAAAGACAAGCAAGAGAACCAGCTGAATATTCCTGCCAAGTTTTGGTAAATCTGTGTGTCTGGCTATATTATTCAGGTCCCATGGCCTTTGCTGGTGGACTGTAATAAACTACTGGGGTTTAATTGTTAGCACTAGGGCATATGGGTCCTGCATGACCAGCTACGAAATGTAAGTGAAATAGTAGAAATGTATCAGTTAGTATATTTTTCTTGCTGTGGGACTCTCTGATAGACAGGGCATGTATTGCAGGCCCGTATCAGAACAGGCTGTGGTGTCCTCAGTAAGAGAAAGACAAAAAAGGAGAAAAAAATGGGAAAGTGGTGGCACTATCATTTGATGCTTAGTGTCCAGGTTCAGCAAAAATAGCTATGCTGTAAGGGAGGGAGGTGATGAATATCAGAAAATATATCTGACCTCTGCCAGTTTCTGCTGCCACCATCCAAGGTGACAGTTGGTAGGCCCATGGTGATGGTGGCTGGAAGAAGTGAGTGCCAGGCAATGGGCAAGAATCTGTCAGTGGGCAGCATACAGGGACTGGAAGGAGTCAGGGAGCAGAGGGGTCTGTCAGGCCCATGGGCTTCACCAGGGAAAGGAGCTGCAGGAGGCTAGAGTTCCAAAAGCAGCATCACAGTCTCATACCCTCTCACTACATTCCCTGCATAAGCAGGCAGCAGACGGCTCCTTCCTCCTTTGTCCCAGTCTCCTGTGCCCAAAGCTTTTCTTGCCTGGATATGCTCCTGTGTGCTCTTAGGCCACCTGGGCTCTGGGCATGATTTCTGCACCATAGGCTTTTCTTGGCCCCTGTCACAAGATACTGACATCCTGACCCTGGTGCCTTGACACAATTCTTGCTTTGGTCTGTGAAGTCCTGACAGAGATGTAATTAATGGCTGAAACACAACACAATCAGATTTGTTTAGACAGATCTGAGAATATCTTTTTGGATAGGTGTAATGCTTTACCTACTGCTAGGAAAATATTTTCCTTCATGTTGTAGTTTCCTTTTATTATCTTAATATACTTATGATTTTAAAATGCTAGTATGCAGACAGAAGGATGTTGTGGGCAGGGGAAGGGGCTTCAGGTATATAATAATAATTATATTGGAACAATAATATTGTTCCAATCTAAACCCCCCTCCCCCTTTTCCTCAGCTGAACTCCCCATGTACCTTCTGTCCCTCAATGCCACCTCTCCCTTGCCACCTGGATGTGTCCTGGTGCTGCAGCAAAATTGAACACTGTCACAATTGGTATGACTAATTGTGAACAGTTTAGACTCACCTAAATTTGAGTACTGTGATCGGTTGACTGGAACCTTTAAGTGGGCCATGAAAACTTGATGCTGTGCTTGAAACTGGTTCTCTGATCTTTTTGTAAAGGATATTTACAAATGTTTCACTTTTTTCTATACATAAATGACTTTTTAAACACACAAACATGTTCAAAAGAATGTCTGCAGTTCTTTAAAGAGGAAATACTTAGTTCCAGATGGACTAGGTGGTGGAGGTTTAGGTGCTACTTCTTAGTAGCACCTTGGCTATTAATAAGTGCTATGGCTTATTCCAAATGACTACAAGTATCAACAGCAAAGGTTATGGGGGTTCCCTAGAACAGGAACAGCATTTGCTGAAGGGATAATAGGCAATGTTGTGACAAAATCAAACCTTGTAAATTTTGCAGTTAAATTCTTGTCAAGCTTTTTACACAGACAATTGCTCCATATATGTCCTGTGCTAATACACAGATGTATATTAATTACATTTTTGCAGTATATGTATATTCTGTTTTTTAAAAAAAGAATATTTCATATTTCACTTCTTCAAGGTTTGCTACTGAATTTGCAGCACAGACCCACATTTTCACCTCTGTTGAGCAAATCTGAGAGCATGGACCATAAAAGAGACAACAACAACCACATAACCATGGAACTGCTTGAAGTCCCAAACCCAGGAACAACCTAGAGCAGAGCTGAACTACGTGTAGGTTTCAGCTGACCATTTACTAACAGATCCCTGATGGACAGGAAATACAGAATAATGTATTTAGCATACATACCCTCTCTCCCACCTCTTAGGAGGGACTGTTGGAGAGGGCTAGCTTTATGACCAGGATGAAAAAATCAGCTGGATTTCGGGAAAATACCTTCCATGTTAAAAGTTTTGCCACAGGATGTAGGACCTCATAGTAGGTGGTAACACACTGCTGCTTAAATTATGTTATATTCACAGTGGAGAGTGATGGGGAACTCTCTGCTTTTTTCCTGCACTGTCTTGCTACTGGGAAAGACTTTGGCTTTGGCCATGGCTTTAGTCGAGATGGCAGGGAAATTCCCAACCCCCAGTAAGAGCTGTGACAGTGTGATAAACCTGGAGGTTTACATTGTAAGGCAGTTCCTGAATCCTAGGGCTGTCAGAAGTCATAATCTATGACTCCAAGATTTCCCAGTGGTTAGGGAAATCTCTGGTTACTGACTTTCTTACCATCCAAAATACAATGAAAAAGATTCAACCTATTCCTTCAAGGAATGTCATTCAGGACTTTAAATGAATACACATTTTAACATGAAAAGCCAGATAAACTACATGCAGAAATCTGAGATTCAGAGGTTTGTGTATGAAGTCTATGTGCATGAAAGAAATGTTCTAAGTCTTTTCTGTAATTATGTGAGAATTACTTTATTTTAATCTTCTTTCCACAGAAAACTGCCTGTTAAAGCATGATCTGAAAAACGCTTATTGCTGAACATGGGTGAGAAGACAGCTGAGCTAAAAAAATGTGCTTAATTAAGCTTCTCCTATGTTTATCACTAGGATATCATCAATACAAACAATTTGTGAATGTATCACTATTTGGATAAGTGAAAGGTTTCTTGTATCAATGCTTGCTAGTGGAATGTGTATTGCTCAAATATAATACTGAGGTTTCCTTTTTCTTCTGAAAACAAACATTCTAACAAAATACAGAACTGATAAAACAGTAATTTCAAACTTATGCCTTAAACTTCTCTAAGCAAAGTAGTTTTGAAGTGGTGATGGCAGCAGGAGCAGTAGAACCAACTGCAAAACAGTGTTATACTCACTTACTGGGATTAATGAGGTCAGAGCAACCAGGTATCATTGTTTTGTCCATTAGTTTAATGCATGAATACTCCCTGCATTTATTTTTCTTGATTTTGCAAAACTGTTCCTAGATTTTAGCCTTTGGGTATCAGTGATACAGAAGAAATATTCTTTCTAAACCCTAGAATTCTGCTGCAACAGGAGTTGTAATTGTTCTCAGGACTTTTTAGAAAGCACCACATGACAGTAAAACCTGAGGGTGTTGCAGATATGTGTAATTTTTTATATATTGGTTTAGCAATTCCCAGACAGTTCTCAAAGGAGAAATACTTATCAGTTTCTTAGGAGAACAAATATATAATACACATAGAAAGCAGGCTGTGATTTCAGATGATTAAGTCTTTGGCAGTTCTACTAATTATACCAGTTAATGCATCATCCTTTCAGATGTTCCAATGCAATGGTTTGTGCAGCTGTTGATGAATCAGTCTGAGGAGATCATTAGCTTCAGAAAATACAGTTTTTGAGAGTGTTTTTAAAAATGGCATGTGTTTATAAGTTGGTTCACAGTGCCTTTTGGCATTTCTGCACAAATAGCTGTGCCAGCACAACTAAGGAGAGTGACACAGGGTGGGAATGAGTAATGGGTGGGAAGGGCAAGAGTATCTTAAATTGGCATTGCTGCCAAAGACTGTCTTTTAACAGGTAAAACTTTTAACGGTAAAAAAAAATGGTAAAAATGGTAAAAACTTTTAACAGGTCAAACTTTTAACAGGTAAAAGAAAAGGTTTTGCTTATCCTGCCTCCTCTGGTTTGTTGCTGTTGTGCGTATTCAAATATATGATTTCAACAGCATATTTATACCTTTTTAGTTTAGCACAAGTACTTACATGTCCCACTGATCTCTGTCTGTCCAGTGCTGGTGTCTTATTCTTCAGAGTGTGTCCCAGACACATTGTGTTTGTCATTACAGAATGCTAAGAGCTTGCAAAGGTCTCATTCTTTTCCAGTCCTCCGGCTTCTTGTCGATGGACACGGATGACAGCAGTCCAGCCTCTGGGGTAACAGGTCAGCATAGCTAGTGGTGACAACAGAAATCTGTAGACTGCAAGTGAAGTGGAGCAGGTATCAAGATCAGCCTATAAAATATATGTAGATTTTGTGTAAATTCATTTAGTCTACAAGGTGTTATGTCCTGCCTAAAGCATTATTTCAGTGAGAACTCTCTCCAATAAAGTAATCCTTGAAGTATGACACTAATATGACAGTGTTACAATGGTACAGATTTGGAAGTCCATTATTGTAGGTACATGTATTCTTGCATTAAACAGCTGCTTTTACACATACACATGCACTCACAAAAAACATACACACACACTTAATTCTTTTTGTATTTTCAGTCTAACTGGCTTGAGTGAAAGAAATTATGCCATCTGTGGCTTATGGTAACTATGTTAGTGATTTCCACATCAGCTACTGATCATGTCTATTAACTTCTACTCCCAAATGCAGATCTTGCTGAACCCTCCTGGGTCGTTAACCTGACTTACCTTTCATCATATATGCAGACACATGGAATATCATAACACCTACATATTCTCCTCACTGCTTTTCTCTCTTCTATCTTTGGACTAATGTTAGATGCTGAATTTTATGTAGGTTATATACACAGAATGAGTATCCTAGGTCAGGAAGATAAATACAGATAATATAAATAAATAAGACAATTTAGATAATATAAGGTAAATATAAAATAAATAAAAACATGCATTGTAATTCCTTTATTTCTTTCTTTCAGAAGAAAAAGTAAGCATCATATGGTTTCAGCATGGGGGATCAGAGGCTGCAGTACTAAGCTGATCATTTGCTTCTCACTTTGCTCAGGTCTCTTGTCTTCCCCATGGAAAGAAATTAGTAGAAATGCACCTGCATTCCAGAATATTTTGACCTAAAAGCAGTATATGAAGAGAGAAATAAAAAATTGACACTAGAAAAAGGAGATGGAAAAATCAAAGCTGGGGTTGAAGCATTTAAAAAGTACAAAAATATTAAAAATACAAAAATATTAAAAATACAAAAAGTATTAAAACAGTTCCTTAACCAAAATAAATGTGTAACCATTATTTTTTTTCAATTCTGGATGCATTCATAATATATTGTTAAATCACAAGCATATATGTTTGCTGCATTCTCTTAAATAATTCCACTGTGCTCTGAATGAAGTGTCAAGCTGTATAATGAATTGGTTTGTTCTTTAGATCACGTTGGACAAGCTCACATTTGCCTGAACTCAATCTGTGTGGGAGACTCAACTTCTCAGGTGGTGTTTAACTTCTTACAAGATGGGGGCCCCAGTTTCTGCTTTAGATGATGTGTGTGAGATACTGTTAAAATATATTTTTAGTTTTATGCAAAACATTATTTTTGTGAGCCTGGTTACGTGTCAGTCTAATTCCCACACACCTCAAACACAAATTGCCAGGGCAGCAAATACATGCTCAAATTCCAAATAGGCTTTAGAGTAGCACAATGGTTAAGAATTATTTTTTTTTCTTTTTTAAAGCTAGTTAGTGCAGTATTAGGTAGGTCACCCTGGCCACGTTCCCAGAATGTAACAGTGGGGGCCTTGTGGAATGCTAAATGATGTGTATAACAGCATTCAGGCTCTCTGTGAGCCAATCCGTCAAAACATTTGCTACTTTGAAAATGTGTTCTTCAAAAAAAATGGGCATATGGAATTTATTAGACTATTTGGTGGAGTTCAGGCAGCAGAGCCCAAGAGAAGCATAAAACATTTAAGGACACAATTCTACCTTAAGGTAATAGGATCTCTAAACTCTTTGTTTGGGATTGAATACATACAACATACAGGCAAGAAACATCTTGAATGGAGAGGTTTGACATTCCAAATAGTCACAAGACCTTAAGTACAGAATTTGTAATACTAGTAAAAAAGTAGTGGCTTGATTGAAACAACGGCTGGTATGTTTGGTTGTTTTTTTCAGTCAAGGGTATTGATTCTTGGCTCAGTTCAGGAAGTTCTGACTCGTGGTTTCACTGCAGTGGATTTCTGTGTCTCTGGTGCATTGGCAGTAGGGATCAATACTTGCAAATGAAAAAAAAGACAGTACTGCAGATGAGAGAAACAAATGAGCTGCCATTTTCCAGTACCTGCTTGTACCTTCTTCCAAGTGACTCCTTGTTCTTGTCAAACAGCAAGCACAGAACAGCCCCAGAGTGAGCAGGCAGTCCCCTCGCAGTGTTGAATGATAAGGCAAATGGCACAAATGACTCAGATTAAATTTTGGCTTTGGCAGCCATGGCAAGAGATAGGTCTGGGGTTTACTGCTCCACAAGTAACCATAGAGAAGCCTATTACACAGAGTCCTTCTTTGGGGACAGAATTAGAGGAGGGTGGAGGAATCTAAACTCTCTATCTCTTTCTGTCATCTACTCTGTCACTCCTCTGAGTATGAAACTGAGCTGTGCAGGATCTTCATGTCATGCTGCTAGCTTTGTTCACTACTGCAAAGAGTAAGAAGCACACCCTCTTCTTGTGTAGCTTCTTTTACACAATGGGGTGTTATAGGACAAGGTGGTATTTATGGATTTCTGACCAGCATAAGGTCTGGGACTTTGTTTTGTTGGCATATCTGTACACAAGGATAGTTCTCTTTCTGTGTGGCTGTAGGTCATGGAGAAAAAATGTAATACTGAAGCATCAAAAATTGATCGTTACCTTTAAAAGTAAGGTGGTGTCATTTGCTGCTACAGTGTAGAGTGGTCTTTGTTAACCTAGTGTTTAAACCAGGAACTGAATTGTATAGAAGACTTCGATAGCTGTTATATACAATCTCGCAATTCATGTCTTAGCAGGCAAGCACGGTTGTAACCCTTGCAGGAGTGATGGACATTAACCTCATGGCATAGAAGTACTCTGCTATCAAGTGGTGATGAAGTTATTTGCTGTTCATACTGTTAAGTCATCTGCAATATCAGTCATATGCCTTATCTTGCACTTCTTATCTTGTCTTGATCCTGTTCAGACTTACACTGACTGTTCCTGCTGTGCCCCTGTGTTCAGTCTCCTGCATTGCTTCCTTCAGGGCAGGATTCTACTGTGTGCATAGCCTTTCTTCTTGGGGAGCACAGAGAGGGAAAGGGTTGTAGATGGGCTGTACTCTTGCTTGCTGTGCTCCAGAAGGCAACATGACTTTCATTCTCTTTCAGCCAGGATGAGCTGTTGCCCATGTGATGCCCTCAAATATCTGTGGAGAAGAACCTGACATTATCAGTGCTTCTTTTTTCAACCTCTGTAATGGAGTAAAGCATCCCAAAAAATAGGTCTCAGCCCTGACGCATTTGTAGTAGCTAAGGAACAAAGATCAGGGACAGAGAGGGATACATCTCTGCCTTTAATCACAGCCCCCTGGAAACCTCACTGACCCTTGTCCAACAAGCTTAATATGATACTTGGCGATGTCATGAGACTTTATTTGCCATCATTATTAGCAGGAATTGAAATGGCAGTGCTCCTAGCTGCTCTGAAGAAATGCTGTATTGTTTTGTTATGCAAAGGTCCTTGAAATAAGCTGTAGCATCCAGCACAATCTTTCCCTTTTACATTATTCCCTCTATTTGGAAGACAGTCTTGGGACAGAAAGGCTTCCTGGGAACTGGACACTGCTGTATGAGTGGAAACTTCTGAAAAAGGAAATTGCCTGTAATGGTTTGTGGTTGCCTCCATTACCAGGCTGCAGTGAACGTGTAAATCAAGTTAAACTGCACATATATTCCCAGATCCCTTTGTCAATTATTTTTTCCTATCTGAGGGAAACCAGTTTGCCACATTCAAAAGCTGAATTTTCACATGGCAGAGGTATGACACTGGAGCCACAGTTATGGAGCCATTGCAATGTTTTTGCCTGTAATACAGGCAAAAATGAAAATGACCTCAAACTGCCTGGATAGAAATTTCAGAATCGTTGTGCTTTGGCCTTCTGCCACTCATTTTGAAGTCAGGGACTTCTCACATTGTATTAGATTTTAACAGTCAGAACAATGTTAAACTCCTTAAAAAAAAAACCCAACCACTATTTTCAGGTCATGATTTTATCAAGATGAGAGATTTTTATGCTGGAAAGCATCACTGGATTTTGTGATGCCCTGAGGTGGACTCCTTGATTCCTTCATGTTAGCCCTATGTTGAAACTTTTCCTCACATTGTAAAAGTAGTGCTGCCACTGACCCCCTGGTATTTCCTGCTTCTCTTCCCACCATGGCAAAATGTGAGGAGGAACATGTGAAATAAAGGCAGGAGCAGCATTACCTCCAGCAGCTGCACTGGCTATAGGTCTACTGGGATTAGTAGCAGTATGTCCTGTAGGATGGTTCCTTTGTGCTGCCTTCCTTCTCTTTTTTGATGTGTGCCACTGTAGTTTCCAGCTGCTCATGATCATATGCGTGAGCTTTCTGGGAAGTTTAGTTATGCAGTGGTCATGGCTGTGTTTCTAAGGACCAGGTTGCTCTGTTTGCTCTTCCTCACTAAGTGGCAGAATACAGATCTGGCCTTAGTTTATTGCCCTATGGATGGATTTTCTTTTGTTGTAGTAAAAATGGGTTTATGTTGAAGGGATTCAGCTGTCAAACCTCCAGTTAAATCTCCTTACCAAACCTTTGTGAAGCTTTTAAAGTGATCTGGGTTTTTTTTAAGTCTCACTGGGTACTACTCAAAGTTCAGTCCTGGAGTAACTAAACAAATAAAATGTTTGATATTCAGATGTGTCTGTATTCTGCTCTCTTTTGTGACTGATACCTATTGAGACATCAAGCTTTGTTCTGTTAAAGTTATTTTATTTATATGATTTTAATTTATTTTACTTTGGTATTCTCCAGCCACTTCTTAATGGATTTGTGCATGGAAAAATTAGAAGAATGATCCATGTAAGTCCATGAGAGAGATTATAAAATAAACATTATACCATGTGTGGGGTAACATATTTTACTGCCAGTGGCTGCTCTCACTTTCTGGCATTTATACACATGGCCATCTGTTTGAAGGCTGTTTGAAGTGGCTGTGTTCCAGCATTTATGTAACTTGCCTGTAGAAAGGAAATGACACAATTTAGTTTCCTGAAGAATATTACCAATGCCAGAACTGAGGAAATAAAATCTACAATAAATGGAATATGTATTTTTAAACCTTTTTCCCTTTTTCAGTGGGCCACCTCTCCTTACTGGTCTGACCACGCCTTCAAAGCAATGGCATGCCCAGGAAACCCCATTCATTTCACATATATTTTCACACACTGCCAGCAGTCTACTGCAAGCCACTGTGCCCTATGTATTTTTCTGAAATAAGGTCCGGTGAGACAGGACTGAACTGGTACAATGGCAAAGCCTGTAACATTCTTCCATGGAAAGATATTGGCACAAACTAGCAACAGCACCTTCATAATCAGAATGGGTGAAGCTTCAGCGCTTTCAAGTGACCATGAAAGAACAGCAGATACTTCTCATGCATGGAAAAAAGCACACAACTCCATTAATATGAGCTAAGCATTTTAATACAAACACAGTCTGTAACTTAAGTTTGAACTTAAAAAGAAGGCTTATATATTAAAGTCTGCATAAAGGCTGTGTACGTTCTGAGACATTATTTTTACATCTTTGCCAAGATATAAAGGTTCTCAGCTGTTGATTCCAACCGAGCCATGTTGAGTTACATCACATGGGGACTTCCTCCTACTCTGTGTTTCCAGAATTTATTTCCTATGCCTTACTGTTGTTTGCAAAAGTAATTATTAGATACTATTCAGTTTGTACAACTACAGTGTAGTTGGACTTCAATCCATGACTCGTTTATTAAACAGATTTGTGCTTCTATTTTTTTTTTTCCCTATACTTTTAAAGGTTTTTCATAACAAAGTCATTATTTCTGTAAAAAGGAAATGGAAATAAGGAGAAAGGTAGGCTAATGATGACCCTTATTATTTTATGGAATTCAAATAATCTGCTAGTTTTTATTTATGACTGGTCTTGGGTATTATCCAGAATATGTTGAAATTTGAGAAGTCACCCCCATCCATTTGAAAACAGTATAAAACAGTACAAAAAGTGTGCTAAACTTTGTGCCTCTACAAAGAAAATAATCCTGATTAATATTAAGGTGGGAATACCTGCAAACTGCGATACTGGCTAACAAAGTATGGTTATTAAATGATAATAATAATAGGAAAGTCTAATGTAGTCCAAGAAGTGAGAAACAAAGGAATTTACTTCCGTATGTTTAATTGTACAGAATTTCCAGGATGAATCAACAAAAGATGATTAAATGATTAATTTAATGATGCCTTTTTTAGCTATGGATCAGCTCACAACAAGAACTGAGGTCTTTGTCTAGGTGAGTACTTATAAATAATCATGTAAATTACTTCTTGAATGTAGATATTTGTTTAAATTAAAGCTTAACTGAAAATTACTAAACCATGGAATTGCTTTGAGACAATACTGAAACTCACTGATTATTTTCACAGCACTTAAACCCATGTATTAGAAAAGAGCAGTTTTACATCTATTAGATATAACTAACATGAAAAGTAGAGTGATTATTATAGTGAATTTGCTCTTACAAATTTTTAGCACTGGAGAACTGCAGTAAAAGTAACATTCCTTGCAGGTGGTAATTGTATTCCTATAAACTAATAGTAAGCCTCTTGAATTGCCAAGTCCCCTGAATACTCTGATTTTGAAAGGAGGTCATATTATAGTCTTAGTGGAGAGTCTGAAAGTATGAATTCTGGTTTGACAAAATCCTTTGAAATGAATGGCCAACTAAATATAAATCTCTGCATTTCCTCCCATTAAAAATACCTGTGGGGTAGCCTAGTGAGTCTGAAAAAGCCAGATATGAACAATGAAATAAGAAATAAAAAGTCTTCCAAAGACACTTGTCCAAAGGATCATAAACTGTAGCAGACAGATACACTTTAATTCTTATTTTCAGATTATTTAAAAGCTTCCTGAATGTTCAGTACAGAGGTCAGATATGGGATTTGTTCTTAGGGGGGAGGATATGAAGAATTCAGATCCTGTCTTTAGTCCCTACAGGTACACTGGATGCTCTTACATTAATCACATACTACTGCAGTTGCTGTACAGTGCAGAGCACTGGTTTTGTCCCTCCTTACAAGAAGACTGGGTCAGGTTGTGACAGCCAGCTAAAAAAAACAAGGAAATTTGACAGCAAATGATGACCATTTCAAATGTTGTCTGTGTTTTAGAAATCAAGAAGCTTTGTATCTGATCAAAACACAATAAAGATTAAAAAAAAAAAGAAAAAAAAGTGCTGCTTTCTCATGTACAGGAAAGAAAAAAAGACGTGTCCAGCGCAGAGCACATGGAGCTTTGTTAAAACCTATATAAAAGGTGCTTATGCACCTGTTTATGCTGTGTTATTGTGACATGATGACAGATATATTCATTACATTGTAGGACACTTTCAATTTCAAAGATAGCCTTATATGACACCGTTCTTAATGTAATTTTTGCAGTCAAAGCACATGGAAGAAAAGAAGGTTATCAAGAGTAGGCAGTATGGATTAACTAAAGGGAAGTTGTGTCTGACTAATCTGATAGCCTTCTATAATGGTGTGACTGAATGGGTAGATGCAGGGAAAGCAGTGCATGTTGTTTACCTGGACTTCAGCAAGGCTTTTGACACTGCCACCCAAAACAGCCTGTGGCTAAGCTCAGGAAGTGTGGATTAGAAGAGAGGACAGTGAGATCAGTTGAGAGCTGGATGAACAATAGATCTCAGAGAGTTGTGATCAGTGGTGCAGAGTCCATCTGGCAACCTGTAAGTAATGGTGTTCCTCAGGGGTCATTTCTGGTTCTAGTCTTATTCAACATCTTCATCAGTGACCTGGATGAGGGGATAGAATGAACCCTCAGTAAATTTGCTCATGATACTAAACTGGGAGGAGTGGCTGATATACAGGAAGCTGTGCTGCTATACAACGATAATCTGGGCAGACTGGAGATCTGGGCAAAGGCAAACCTAATGAAGTTCAACAAGGACAAGTGTAGAGTCCAGCACCTGTGGAGGAACACCACCACGTACCAGTACAGGTTAGGGGTAGACCCTCTGGAAAGCAGCCCCATGGAGAGAGACATTGGCATCCTGGTGGACAATAAATTATCCATGAGACAGCAATGTGCCCTTGTGGCCAAGAAGGCCAATGGTATCCCAGGGTGCATAAAGAAGAGTGTGTCCAGCAGGTCAAGGGAGGTTTTCCTCCCTCTCTACTCTGCACTAGTGAGACCACATCTGGGGTATCGTGTTCAGTTCTGGTCTCTCCAGTTCAAGAGGAACAGGGAAATACTATAGGAAGCCCTGGGGCTGTTTAGCCTGGAAAAGAGAAGACTGAGAGGGGATCTTTTTAATGTTTACAAATATCTGAAGGATAGGTGTCAAGTAGAAAGGGCCAGTCTCTTTTCAATTGTGTCCTGTGATGGGATGAGAGGTAATGTGAAACACAGGAAGTTCTACCTCAACATGAGGAAAAACTTCTTCACTGTGAGAGTGACAGCGTCTTGGAACAGGCTGCCCAGAGAGGTTGTGGAGTCTCCTTCTCTAGAGACTTTCAAGACCCTCCTGGATCTGTTCCTGTGTGGCCTGCCCTAGGTGTTTCTGCGTTGTCAGGTGGGTTGGACTCAATGACCTCCAGAAGTCCCTTCCAACCCCTACCATTCTATGATTCTATGGTTCTATGAAAGCATTAACAAATAAATGCATCTGGAAAAACAAGGAATTGTTGTCATAACTGTGCAAGTCCTGATGTTACTCTGTGGATTAAGGCTCACACCCCACTTTCAGGTGAGTGATATCTTGGGCACTATTTTGTGGGAGGTGTCCCCTTTATGAATGAGCGTGGGTCTGTTTTGGTTCATCTTTCCTTAAAGTTTAGGAATCCGTTCTTCAGTAGTTAATTCCCAACAGACATATGAACTTGTATTTGGTCAGAAGCGCTGGGCAACTTTGGTTGCCACAAACCCTCATTTTGGATAGAGGCTGACGTTGTGTTTCGTGGGTGCCTCCATGACAATACTGTTGTCATCAGCAGAATATTGATAGAAGAGTTATTACAGGAGCACAACTGTGTGCCTTCTTCCTCAGATGTAAAATGGGAAAGGGAGAAATAGTCCAACCCCATAGAGGTCATGGTGAAGCTGTGACAAGTCCCTGTTGTTGACTGAGCTGATGCTGGCACAAAGTCCCTCAGGGGTCTCCAATACCACAAGTTAATCATGGAAGCAGACCCCCGAGGATTCGGATGGAGACAGCTGGGGAGATCCTGATGAAAACAGTCCTGAGGAAGCTTAGGGAATGGAGGAGAAGGAGGCGTGAGCCTTTATTAAACAGAGATGTATAGGGAACTGCATGGCGGGAACCCTGCATCACTGCCCGTACCACCCCCTGCTTGTGATCTGAGCTCAGTGAGCTGCAGGACAGGTTCTTATATAAGTGGGTTGAAACCAAAACAGACTATTTGTGGAGAGTCTCTTTGGCAGGAGGTGATAGGATACTGCTGAGTGATGATGAGGCAGCAGGTTTTGGTGTCCTGGAGTGTTTCTGAGCGATGGGCCAGCAGGTGACCAGTCGATCACATCCCGAGTGGCTTATTGGGCGAGGGGTGAGCACCCTAAGGAAATGGGAGAGCCGGTGGTTACCCGGGTGAAAGGACTGTCTTAACTGGCACTGGGGTACAAAAGGCTGCCTGCATCCAGGCAGTATATGAGAGGGAGGTGCGGGACACCGGTGGCTGCACCGGGAGATCCCGACCACCTCGGACCACTTACAGGGCTGCTGGACACTTTAAGGATACACGCTCAGGCTCTCAGACAAAGGATTCAGAGGACCTTAGCATGTAACCACCAAAACCCTCGGAATACGCCTGCGCACGTGATGAATTGAACAGAGATATTCTCCAATATAGTGACGTAGGGGTGTGAGATGGGATGGGGTGATCTGGGCAGTGGCAGTGGGAGGGTGAGACAAGTCAGTTCCAAACGTCACCCCGACTGGCCCCCACCGCGGAAATCTGAACCCTCCCGGGGCAAACTAGGTCGAAGTTGTGATGCAGTAAGAAATGGCCTGTGGCGAGAAACGACAGCGCACGGAATACCCCGCGCAGCGCGGCACCGAATGCACACCCAGCATATTCGAACACTGCCCAAATTGCTAGCGGGGAAAACGAGGGACCCGGGAGGAACATGGGCAACAGCCGCTCCTCGCCAGGACAGCGCAGTTAACCCTCCGGCACCCCTGCGAGAGGAACCGCAGGCGTCAAAAAAGCTAGAAGCAGCTGTGTAGGATTCGGGCCGTCCACTCAGCATGGTAATTTATTGCCGATGGTCCTCTAACAGGGAACCTTACAAACATTTTCCTCTGTGTCGAGTGAATAGATCTTTTACTTGATAGAGGGGCCCAGATTAGTGTCGTAAATTAGCAGATCCCCGAGGAGCTAGGAATCAAGCCCTCGAGAAAGTCCATAAACAGGATAGGGGTAACAGAAAAATGTTCCTTATCTCAAACTCAGTTTTGGCTGCCTGGGGAAAAGCGGATGACAGCCGTGGAGGTGTCCCTAAGCCCTTAGTAGGGGGTTATTTTACGATTCGATCTGTTAGCAGGCAGGTGGCGGTACCCGCCCCTTGGCTGCGTGTGGAGCTTTGGCCGCCGCGGCGTGGGAGAGGCTCGCACTAGGACCCTGCAGCGGCTGCTGCGCTGCCGCGATCTGCAGTGCCCGGCGGTGCTGAACGTCCCCAGCGGCTCCGCCAGCCGCGGCTGCAGGGGCGCGGCGGGAGGCATCGGCGGGCTGCAGGAGACAGTTAGCCGCACCCGCTGCCCTTACAGTTCTCGTCTGGCCAGGCGGTAGACCTGCTGGGCAGTGGCGATTAAGAACTGACGCGTTAACAGGCGCCGAGCCCGGCCCGACTTCAGCAGTAAGAACGAAGGGCTGCGGGTCGCTGGCGCGCCCCGTCCCGCGGGACCGCGGCGGGCACAGGCAGCAGGCAGGGCAGGGCAGGGCAGGGCAGGGCAGGGCGGGGCGGGGCAGGGCAGGGCAGGGCAGGGCAGGGCAGGGCAGGGCAGGGCAGGCCGCGCAGCGCGGGGGACTGCACAGTCCTGCGGGCAGCAGCGAGCCGAGCCGCTCAGCAGGGAACGGGCCGTACAGAACTCTGGAGAGCTGGAGACTGGCAGCGGTTAAAGAGACCAGTCCCCAGTACAGGCACAACTGGGCCAACCTGTAACGGGAAGCGACTCTCCACTGGCATTATGCCAATGACCCTGGCAAAACCCAGAGGCTCGTATGCCTGGGAAGCCCTGCATGGGAATGGGACGTCCTATGGTTTAGTGCTTGGTGGGGATCCTCTGACTTCTAATCTTGAGGCCTGGTTTCTAAACCAAGGCCAGCCCTGTGTTTTCTTAGAGGACAATGGGCAGATGAACCACCTTGGTGCTTTCACTGGTGGCAGCCAGGCCCTGGAGGACAATGAGGACTTGCCCAGTGATGATCTAGCGTCACGGTGTGGGGATTGGAACAACACTGTTAGTGATGCTGCATACACATCCTAAATGTATCAATGATATCAGTGCCACTTCAGGATCAGAGCAATGAGATCAAGAAAGTGGCGAAAGACTCAAAAGCAATTGTTGCTATATTGGGAACCAATTGCTCGGGGAAAGTTTTGATAGATTTGTAATTTCTTGATGCTGATTGTGGTTATGATGATTATTGGAATTATATTGCACTAAGCTATGCTGGACGTGAAGTAGCGAAACCTGTGTTAATGGGAAAGGGTCTCTCCCTTGGAAATCTATTCACGTATTGATAATGAGCACTGAACCTCACTGACACTGCACTCCCTTTTAACTCTGGAGGCAAGAGGTGACTGCATCACCACTCCAAGGAAACCAGTTGAGCTGTGACTGTGGTCATGGGGTGCATCATGGAAGATGCATCCTCCCAGACAGATAAAGTGGACAAAAAAGTAAGGGGCTGCCAGAGCAGTTTGGTGCCTTGGCTGTTAAAATTAGCTTTTCTTTTGTGGATGCCACTGTGACAAGTGTCTGGCCCATGGGGAAGAAGCTCTTGGAATCCATTGAAACATGAACCAAACTGTTTTTGTAGCATGTTTTATAGAGTTGGAAAAAAACATTAAGATCATCAAATCCAACAGTAAACCTAATACTGCCAAGTCCACCTCTAATCCGTGCCCTTAAGTGCCACATGTCTTTTAAATAGTTCCAGAGACAGGGACTACACCATTTCCCTGGGCAGCCTGTTCCAGGGCTTTACTACTCTTTAGGTGAAGAAATTTTTCCTGATATACCCACTTGGTGCAACTTGAGGCCATTTCCTCTTGTCCTCTTATTTCTTGAGAGAACAGGCTGACACCCACATTGTTACAACCTCCTTTCAGGTAGTTGTAGAGAGCAAGAAGGTCTCCCCTTAAGCCTCCTTTTCTCCAAGCTAAACAACCTCAGTTACCTCAGCTGCTCCTCATAAGACCTGTTCTCTAGACTGCTCACCAGCTTCACTGCCCTTCTCTGGACATGTTCCAGCACCTCAGTGTCATTCTTGTAATGAGGGGAAAAAAACTGAACACAGCGTTTGAGGTGAAATGCCACCAGTGATGAGTACAGAGGAACAATTACTTCCCTGGTTTTGTTGGCCACAGTCTTTCTGATCCAAATGAGGATGCTGATGGCCTTCTTGGACACCTGGGCACGCTACTAGCTTATATTCAGCCAGCTGTTGACCAGGTCTTTTTCTGTCAGGCAGCTTTCCAGCTGCTCTTCCCCAAGCCTGTAGCATTGGCTGGGGTTGTTGTGATTCAAATGAAGAACCCAGCACTTGGCCTTGTTGGACCTCATACACTTGGACTTGTCCCATTTATCCAGACTATCCAGATGCCTCTGTAGATCCTCCCTACCTTTAAGCAGAGCAACACACCCACCCAATTTGGTGTCATCTGCAGACTTGCTGAGGGTGCCCTTGATCCCAAGATCATCCAGATGACTGATGAAGATTATTAAAGAGAACAGGCACCAATATTGAGCCCTGGGGAACACTTCTTGTGATTGGCTGCCAAATGGATTTAATTCCATTCATGACAAATCTTTGGGTTTGCCCATCTAGTCAGTTTTTCACCCAGTCAAGAGCACACTAATCTAAGTCATGAGAAGTCAATTTCTTCAGAAGAATGCTGTGGGAAGTGGTGTCAAAAGCTTCACTGAAGTCCAGGTAGACAACACCCACAGTCTTTTCCTCATCCTCTAAATGGGTCACTTTGTCATAGAGGGAGATGAGGTTCATCAAGCAGAACCTGACTTTCACAAACCCATGCTGACTGAGCCCGATGACCTTGTCCTGTACATGCCACTTCGATACAGAAAAGCAATCGTTTTCTTTCAGGGGAAAAAAAAAAAAAAAAGAATAAAAAGATTTTTCACATCTTTCCTGTATTTGTTTTCCTTCTTTAATGACTACAAAAAAAAAGCAGCAACAAATGATAAATATAAATAAGGAAAACAGCAACAAATTAAAAACGCTGGTGAATTTCTGGGTTCATTAGAATTCTCCAGGAACAACACCTAGAAAATACTTTAAAATACTTTTGGAGAAATCTAAGCAATTTTCTCAAAGTAGGTTTTCTCTGAAAAGTAGAGGCAGTGAGTTACACATTCTTACTCTACAGAACAGTTCCTCAATTTACTGAGTATCTGTCCACTTTGACAACATGTTTTTCACTGTCAGCCTTTCAAAACCAGCAGTGCTGCCTTCCCCTTTATGCCTGATCAGACCTTCTGAGATCATGGGTTGAAATTTAACATGCATGTGTATTGCTTTATGAATTGAGTGTATTTGAATCTGGCAGGATGCCATTAGCTAGGTGTAGAACTGCTTTTTGCTGTATTTCTTAGAGGTGTGAAGAAGTATTTCACAGAACTTTCATCTGCGTTCTCCAAAACACAGGACTTGGTCTACAAACCCATGTGTTTGGGAAAGCATTCATGTGATGCCAAAACTTACTGTAAATTCCTTTTCAACAGCCTGGACACTGCTTGCAGAGTTTAAATATACTTTACACTACCACCACAGTTCTATAAGTAGCTTTCTATTAAGCTAGTGTGACTTAACCCATTCTTGCCTCTTCTGCACCCTAAGCACACTTTGAACTGTCACTGTGATAAACTGTACCAGAGATCACATGCAGCTGGAAAAAATTCACCCCAAACATTAAGAGGGAATACTGGGAGACGGGTGTAGTGTTTTCAGCAGGATTTACTGAAGACAAACAGATGTTTGTAAGGGACAAAGTGACAGGGACTGCCATGGCCCAAGGCTTGTGGCAAATTAAACTCCCATCAGATTGGCAGTGAAAATTGGCCTTTTAATATGTGTATAAACTACTCCCTTGTCAAAGCCTATTTAGTTTAAAAGAAAAAGTAGCAGCCTTATTTGCCATAAAATCCCATTTACACATTCCAAATAGTGTTTACATGCCCATAGAGGATTGATTGTCACCCCTGGAAGTGTCAGGGTATTTGTCTGAGAAGCACGTCTCTCTCTGTGTGCCTGTTGTCCCCAGCCCTGTCAGCACTGGGAATGCACATGCCAGGGCCCCTCAGCTTTCAGCATGGCCCAGAAGGCTATTTATTCTTCTGTAAGTTTCAAAAACAGGAAGTGACATTTCAAGTGACTGCAGATTTACTGTGAGCCGGTGGCTAGTCCCTCTGCATTGTCCTCACTTTCCTGTTTGAGCTTGAAGGAAGTGGCCAGAGGGGTGGGGGAAGGGATAACTCCCTTTGATGCTTCTTCAATGGTAGCCTACAGCGCTTAGGGGCAGAGTGATGTAAACATATTCAAACCCTTGCCAAAGGCTCACAAGAAATATTTGACATCTCACCTATAACAACAAGCAGAAGTTAAAGGTTAAGTCACACACAACCCAAGCACTTGGGAAAAGGATATGTTTATGTCATCAGTTTCTGTCAGGTTGTAAAAGAAAAGCATACAACAGTGGAAAGGGCTCTGAGCTATCAGGAAAATACACTGTGGTTTAGTACAACTATCTGTGAACTTGAAGAGAAACAGTTGGTTCTATATATTTGTATTTTCATATCCAAATGCTCTCTTCAACTCTATTCCATTCAGCTGTTGAATGGAGAGTGCACAGTGTGGACACCAAGGCTAATTTCTTTGCCTGTGTGCATATAGACTTGAATTACCACACAAATATTCCAAACACTCTTGGTTTCCCTTGTAGTATCACTTCCTGTGGGGAACTGTCACTAAGGACTTAGATAATCAGCTGTGCCTTTTTCTCTCATTATAGAGCTCAAGAATCCAAACTAGCAATGGTTTTTCTAAGATCACAGATTCACAGAATGTTAGGGGTTGGAAGGGACCCTAAAAGATCATCTAGTTCCACCCCCCTGCCAGAGCAGGATCACCTAGATCAGGTCACACAGGAACACGTCCAGGTGGGTTTTGAATGTCACCAGAGAAAGAGACTCCACAACCTCTCTGAGCAGCCTGTTCCAGTGCTCTGTCACCCTCACCATGAAAAATTTTTCCTTATGTTTACTTGAAACCTCCTATGCTTCAGATTGTACCCATTACCCCTTGTCCTATCACTGGATGTTACTGAGAAGAGCCTGGCTCCATCCTCTTAACACTTGCCCTTTACATATTTATAGACATTAATAAACTCACACATCAGCCTCCTTTTCTCCAGGCTAAAAAGACCCAGCTCTCTCAGCCTCCCCTCATAAAGGAGATGCTCCACTCCATTCCCTTAATCATCCTAGTGGCTCTGTGCTGGACTCTCTCCAGTATCTCCCTGTCTTTCTTGAACTGGGGTGCCCAGAAATGGATACAGTACTCCAGGTGGGGCCTCACCAGCGCAGAGTAGAGGGGGAGGAGAACCTTCCTTGTCCTGATGGCCACACTCTTGTTAATGCATCCCAAGATGCCTTTGGCCTTCTTGGCCACCCAGGTGCATTGTTGGCTCATGGCCATCCTCCTGTCCACCATGACTCCCAGATCTTTTTCCCCAGAGATGCTCTCCAGCAGATCAGCCCCCAACCTGTACTGATACATGGGGTTTTTCTTCCCCAGATGCAGTACTTTACACTTGCCCCTATTGAACTTCATTAAATTTCTCCCTGCCCAGCTTTCCAGACTGTCCAGGTCATGCTGGATGGCAGCACAGCCTGCTGGAGTGTCAGCCACTGCTCCCAGTTTTGTATCATCAGCAAACTTGCAGAGGGTGCACTCTATCCCTTCGTCCAGGTCATTGATGAATATGTTGAACAGCACTGGACGCAGGATCGATGCCTGGGGAACACCACTACCCACAGGCCCCCAGCTAGACTCTGCTCCACTGACCACAACTCTTTGGGCTGTGTCCTTCAGCCAGTTTCCAATCCATCTCACCACACAACCATCTAAGCTGCACTTTTCAAGCTTGGCTGCAAGGATATCATGGGAGACAGCATCAAAAGCTTTGCTGAAGTCGAGATATACCACATCCACTGCACTCTCCTCATATATCCCTCTAGTTGTACCCTCATAAAAAGGCTATCAGATTAGTCAAGCATGACTTCCCTTTGTTGAATTCATGTTGATTACTTGCGATAAGCCTTCTTTTCTCAACATGCTTTGAGATGGTGGCAAGAAGAAGCTGTTCCATCACCTTTCCAGGAATGGAGATGAGGCTGACCAGCCTATAGTTACCTGGGTCCTCCTTCTTGCCCTTTTTGAAGATGGGGATGACACCGGCCTTCCTCCAGTCCTCAGACACTATTCCTGTTCTCCACAACCTCTCCGAGATTATGGAGATGTATGGATAATGTTTCGGTATTCTGTAAAATGAATGAAGGAAATGATGTCTTTCTTGCTAAATGCCAAAACACTTCAGAGGCTACTTCAGCCTATGTAATGCTAATACTTTGGTGCTTTTTCTTCAGGAAAAGTGATTCTGATGGCCATTGCTTCTTCATTCTGCTGAAACAGCAGCTAGATTTGGGATAATCTGCTCTATGAACTCAAAGTTCTTTCTCATTTAATTTCTAGTCATACTCAGTGGGAATTTATTGATCAAAGACTGATCCTCAAGAGAAAAAATCAGTCTTACCCTGAGTTAATGAATTTAATTTTTCTGTTGTTACAGTTTTCTCTTTGTATATATTACCCATCCATTAGCTATCTGGGATCTATCTCATCTAGCTTTATCAGCTTGGAACCGGTACTCAGAACTGGTTGTTGCCTCTACTAATACTGTAGAGGCACAGGAACTGTTAGAAGAAAATTCACAAATAAAATTAAAAATAACATTGGGATGAGAATTAAAGGTCAGTATTAATCACTTTTGAATGTATCCCATTCATTAAGAAAAAAATGTACCAGTGTGTAATCATTCATAGTACTTGGTACTGTATGCTAACAAGTTGTAGCATGAATGCAAGCATTGTACTGGCAGGGAAAGAATAGCTTTTGGACATTTGCCTCTCAGAATAGGCAAAGCTGCCAGTAGCACCTGCAGAAAACAAAGTAGAACAATATATCAGATTAGTGTTGCAGCATAGGCTTTCCTATTCATGTTCTTTCAGGCTAGAGGTTATCAAAATTTACTTAGTTGTGTGTATTAGACAATATGCCTTGGGATACAGACATTGTGCCGGTAGTCCTCATTTATAATGAAACAGTTTGGAAGTTATTCTAGGATGCTTGATTATTTTATTTTTAGATAAATCCTTCCTCACTGGTGGTGCTGTGTTCCTCAGTTCACTGTTAAAAATATTTTGCCTTAATGATTTTCTCTTTCCTGTACTTAAGCAATTGTGATTTGAGTCTCAAAGGTCAGAGACAGAGGTACTGCTGAGTTTAAGGATCAGATCCAAATGCTGAAAAGAAGGAAAGAGGATGCGTAATATGAGGTCTACATGTTGTTCTTTCTCTGTATTAATATCTGTTCTCTCTTATGCCCTTTGGGCCATCTCCTTAGTTGTGTATTTGAGTGTACAGGTGTCTGTGTCACCATAGCATCAGTTGTCACCATGTGCTGGTGACAAGGGAGCTTTCCAACAGAGCTGGGGAATCTAAGCCAGGTTGGCATTTCCATTTTCCTCTCTCCTACCTCTTTCAAATTTCTCCTTTGGTGCTTCAGTCTCTTATTTTGCTGTTCCTTCAATGGGAGAGACTGGGGTAGGTCCTCCACTTCATACTACACTGTTTAAAATTTTGGATACTTGCCTGACAGATAAAAAATTCAAAACCTTCCTCCAAGCTGAACAGAGGAGATGTGAACCTGTTATTCTACACCCTGGGTGCCGCTTTAACCACTGGACTTACACGCTGTGGAAGTGGGAGAGGAAGACTTGGCTAGCTGTCAGGAAGTTCTGAACAAAAGTGTTTTAGCAATTACGAAAAAATCAAAACTGAAACCAGCAAACCAATGTATCTGCTATCAGAACAGCCACATCAATTATATAGGCAAGATCTCCACCTTTTTCACTATATTCTATTGGCCAAAATCACAAACTGACCCTTTACCATCCTTCATTCCAAGTGTTAACATCAAAATTGTGTTTTTCCCTTTTCTATTCAGTAATCCCTTATACCCACACCAAGGAAATGGAAGCAGTGTGAGGGAGCATAGCAAAGGGCACTGCTCACAGCAGACTTGAGTCTGTGGAGACAGCCTTTAGTGGCAGAGAGATGTCTGCATTCAAACTATTGCTGCATGTACCATCTCATGTCACTGGTTACTCTGAGCTTCCTTCTTTGCTCTGAGAGTCCTTGATAAATATTTTAAAGGGCTAGGAAAGGAACTGCAATCAATTACATCAGTTTTGCTTCTGGATTAAGAGTAATTGGGATCAGGTTAAGGGAATAAACATGAATTGAACTTCAGCTCTCAGAGATAACAATGCTTTGAAGTAATCCATGCTGTGAGATTAGAACAGAGGCTATATAGTGAAAAGAGGTGTCTCCAGGCCTTCTCCTTTCCTTTGCAGAGTTCCAAAAACAGTGATTAGGGGTTTGTGATGCAGGAAAATGTATGTCAGTGATCTCAACAGAAATGTGCTTCTGCCCACCAGCTGCAGATATGGCTGAAGATGGTGGGTTGGTATATGACTTGGTATTTATTCAGTGGATATATAAATTCCCATTTACCAAAGTTCATGTAGAGGTTACTGTCACCATTTCACTTAGTTATTCAAGTGGAAGTACTATTAAACAGATGACACCATTACATTGTTCTCGATTATGATTCTATAATATGCTGTTAAATGAAGTTCCATGCCATCTAAAATCCATATAAAGGAAACCATGTGAAATTAACAACGTGTTTTTTCCCAATCAATTTCTTTTACAGACCACAGCTATTTTAAAAAAAGCAAAACAAAACAAAACAAAAAATTGTTCAAGTTTTTGTATGCCTGCCACTTGAAACTATTTTCTTAACATGCTCCATTTGCAAAAATGGACATGTATGCCTCTACTCTGCGACTGCTGTCACAGACAGTTGCGCAAATGTTGGTCCTTATATCTTTCAGTGAAAGTCTGAAAATCTGGATTACAAAAATCATTACTATATCATTAATAATTTGTTTTCCCTAGGAACAATCTGACCTACAAAATTGTTTTGTTTTGGTTTGTTTTTTTCTTAGCTTTGTGGCCCCACTATGCAGTCACACCTTGCCTTTGTGCTATAATTTTAGAACATTTTACAAGCTCAATTCAAGCTCTCAGCTTGCATGGGATACAGACATCAACTGATCTGTCCCTTGAACTGTGACCTTAAAAACCTAGGCTTTTCCTTCCCTGTGGGAATCATGTGATTGCACTCTCAGCGGATAATTTTTCCTGGATTCTTTTATGGTATTTCCTACACAGGAAAACCATCCTGTTATCTCACTTTAAAAGATTACTAATGAGCATTTTCATGGCATTTTAAAAATGTATGTGTCTTCTTCCCTTTTTCATTGCTTATCTAAAACCACATGCTTTAGAACAAGTAGGAAAGGATCATAGATGTGGTTTTTTTCAGGCCAGAAAATAAGCACTGGTAAATGTGATAATGCATAATGTTAATAAACTTCCTTATAATATAAAAATTAAAATAAACAGTAAATTTGGCATTTTTCACCAAAACAGAAATGAGTCACATTTTAAAGTCATCACAGAAAATGTTCCAGTCTTGGATTATGTTGTGAATTCCAACAGGAAATAATTTTCAGAAAGAATTTGCCTTCTTTTTTTTCGTGCAGTCCCACACAAGAACAAAACTTCATTGTTTTGTGTCTTTATGTTTCTTACATTTTCTTAAGAAAAAAAAATATAATCAGGTTTTCAGGGAATGAAGTACATGGTGTTCTCAGAAACAAAAACATGACAAACAATACTGGTCTTAGTTACTCTGATTTGTAAATGAAGAAATCCTAAATTATGCCACTCTATCTGATAAAAGGATCTGACAACATCATTCACAGTTTGTGTGCTACAGGAAGCAGTCTGCCTTATTGTTGGATGAAAATCAGTGGTGATGTGAAATCAGATTTTGTCTGAAAAAAACATGGATTTTTTGTATGCAGGGACTCAGTCCATTTATCATACATATAGTGTACTTTTAAATCACATTGCATGTGTTTATAAAGAAGTGCATCTTCCCTGTGTTGAAAAAAACCAATCTGTTATCAGTCAAATATTTCTGCATAGGAACAACAACGTTGTCCAATAAATAAAAAATCTGTTTTAAGCTAATTTGTAGTTCTGATAATATATGTTCACTACTCTTTCATTGCATTCAAAACTGATTATTCAATGGGTAGCTGCTGACATACATAAGCAAATTAAAACTGTTCATTCCTTCTTTCATTCTTAGCTTTCAGATCCTGAGAGTGGATCCGATCATGTAAGAAAGTGTTTCTTTCAATGTTTTCCTTTGTGACATCCACAAAAGTCAGCTTCCTCCTATATTTTCCCCCTGTGGATTATGACTACTTAAGTTTCCAGACATCTGACTGCAAATCCAAGATTTAACTCTTTAACAAGTCCTAAACTGAGTGACTTCGTATTCTTCTTGCAAGCCTTTGCAATTCTTTTGATATAGTCACTCCATAATTCAGCTAGTGGCAAAATTACAGCATTTTTAAGAATGGTGGTAAGTTTATCTCATCAAATCTCAGTGAAGTAATAATACAGGTGGGGTGGGATGATTTTGCCATTACTGGAAAGGTAACAGGACTCACTTCGTAAAATAACATTTTGTTTAAGCAAATCTGCTTTTTTCACCTACTAGTGACATGTCCTGAATGACTTGAAGATGAGTGCTAGCAACTACTTTTCCTTTAACTCAGGTATTACAGAGCTTTGTTTTTAGGAGGGAAGTTTCTAAAAATGATATAAATATAATATGTTAGTAAGGTATAAAATTTATTTGCCATATACCAACTGTTCAATAAAAATCTCTGGTGTTTCTCAAGATATGTAACAAGAAATTTTTCAAAAGATAGAGCATTGCTGAAATTTCACATGCTTTCAAAACTAGGACAAAAGCAAAACAATGTTGTTTTTTTTTTTTTTTAATCAAAGTATACCCTTTTTTTCTGAACTACAGAGACGTTGTCAGAAGGATCTTCCTGTGATACTTAGAGTATGAAGAATTTTCCTATTGATTACTTCCAGCCAAAAAGCCATAGATGATTTTGATTTTTCAACAGAAATTTAGAAAGAAATAAATGGCTCAAACCCCCTGTTTTCACAAGCTTAGAGGTCAAGTAATTTTCTCATGTACTGTAAGCCTGGACAGATTGCATCTTTCATGATGCACACTCACACACAAGAGTGATCTCACTGGCAGGCTTTCTGCCCCACTATTTTACAACATCTTTTGAACAAGCAAAAAATTGCGCTTCCTCAATCTTTCACCATAGTTCCTTGAATTGCTGTTGCAAGTCTATCTGAAAAATTTCTAAGTTGTCAGCTTCCTTATTAAAAGAAAATGTTGATACCAGATTTGGTTAGATTATTCCAATGAAGGGCTCTGTAATTCCTGTATGAAATACTTCCCTACTCCCACACTTAGGTTTCCTGCTAAGGCATCTGAGAATTGCATTTAGCTTCTTGCATAGGCAGCATATGTTCACATATGCTTTTTAGTGTGTGTTCTTTCCAGGATACAACCTTCTACCCCAACAGTGTACCTTGCAGCCTGTGTTTCTAGGATCATGACATAACATTTAACTGTGTTAAAGCGATGCTGCTGAAATGAATGTAGCTTTAGAAGTCACCCAGGCCAGCTGATATAACTGATCAGTTCACATCCCATTTACATCATTTACCTTACCAATGAAATATAGTGATAAATGCAGGTAGTTCTAGGAGTTTGTATGTGTTTGTCAGATTTTGATTTTAACTGATCCCATTAGAACCACCCATTTCCCCTTCACAGGTATGTTTTCTGGTACATTGGTTACCCAGGGCTTCCATAAGCCAAGATTTAATTTTTTTTTCATTGTGTTTAATGTTGTAATAGTTTTCTGATAGAACAGTCTTTCCACGGTCTTGCCCTTGGTTGATGATATGTTGCCATTTTGCAAATTTACAAAAATACAATCTATAGAGTGTTTAGTTTACAAAGTGTTGAGTGTTTTTCCTCTCAATTGTTTTTGAAATAAAAATTATGGAATTTTCACTGGAAGATAAACAAATTTCAAATTCTACTTTACTCTAAGCTTGGTAGAAGAGTGTTGATCACCATTTAACATGTTTAGCTGCATTTATAACTGTTGACTACGATTTTTTTGTCTGGTAAGTTTAAGTAATTCCATCCTTTCCTCTTTAATTTTAATGGCCATGGAGTTTCAGTGATTTTCTTAACTTCTCCCTTTTTTTTTTAATCTGTATTTTTATACAAAATTATTCTTTCTGGAAGCCCAGTGTTTTCCATACCCACATACATACTCAGCTGTTATAAATCTCTTCATCCTCTTGATATTGTTTTATTTTTATAATTACAACCACCTTTAGCAATGACTGTCAGTTTGGAGCATCTAGGAAAGCCTTCTTTAACAATTTTCAATTACCTTTCACATTTTTTCAGTATCCCAAAGAGGGTTTGAAGGATTTATGATCAGTATTTATTACGACTGCTAAACCAAACTGTATCAGTCCCAGGACTTCTACAGAATCACCTTGTGGTGTAAGAGATGTTTTCTTCATTGTTTATGAGGTGCAGAAAGAAGCATGTAGTGCTTTCCTATAAATACATAGTAACTGACTACTACAAATACCACTACTACAGTAGTGATATTTGGCAAAGTGCTGTTAGTCTTATAGGCCTTATAGATGCTTGATATCTTCTCAAATACTCAAAATTAAATTGATCTTTAGATCATGAGTTAAGAAAGAATTTATACTCATCAGATTGGCAGAAACCATTGTATTTTTTTGAGGCCTGTAATGTGTGGAGTAGGTGGAGTAGACATTTTAGAGAAACGTGCTCAACTGACTTGAGAACACGGTTGCCGTGACAATGGAAAGCTCATGCAGCAACAGAGGTAATTCCTTCCAGTTCTTTGGACTTGACTTTCTATTTCCATTCAATTTCTGTCTTCAGCTTTGAGAGCACCCAGTATATATAGTAATCAGAACTACTTTCCATTTCTACATGGGGAAAGCATCAATATAAGTACATCTACTTTATCTATTTGTGCTTAGAAACAGCAGTCCCCCAGTTTGATAAAACAGTCAGGAAAAAAAGTGTCCATCTACAGAATGTCAATTTAGGAGGCTTGTGTGCTGTCTTATTTCCTCAGCCTATTCAATAGCCTATTACTTTGTCTTAGCATTACCTCATTTTGTGATTTATAATTTAATACATGAATTAGTATATAATCAAGGTCCTGTCTTTCTGAATCGTTTGTAACTCTAAACCATATAATATCCCCGCTGTTGTTCTTAAATAGTCTGTAACCAATAAGTTTAGTATCCAGCCATATGACTCACACCACTGCAGTTGCATAATACCAGCTTGCTCAATTTCTTTTTCTAGACTTGTATTTTCAATTCTTCTGACTCTCAGAATAGTTATAGGAACAAAGATTGTTTTTTTATCATCTCAGTTCTTAATGTTTTCAGTCCTTTTACATATGTTCATATATACATGCAAGTCCTGCACAGACTAGATGTTAGCTGGGATTTAAAATCCTTTTTGCAGAGGTGCAAGTAGTCCAAAAGCCATCCATTCTATCTTCCTAGAATAATTGCTCCCGGTATCTAAGCTTTTCTGGAGTATTTTCCCTGAAATAAAGATAGTTCTCATTTATATTACAAGCAGAAATGACCTTGTTGCATGGGTAACTCCAGCAGAGGGTTAAACATAGGTAGGAAAGATAGCTATGCTTATGCCTAACCTCTGAGTATGTATATTTTCATTTATGGTAGGTAGTATTCACCTGGTGCAAAGACGCAGCTTCCCTCATGGATGTAGGCAAATGGGAAATAAGACTTCTAATTTATGCCTGCAATAGACGAAAGAGGGACTTTTTGTCAACCAAAATGTTGTTATAGTAACAATGAGCAAACACATCTTAAAATAGCCAAACTAATGAGTTATGATTAATAATAGTCTTTTCCCATCTGATTTGTGGAGAAATGCAGTTCAAATTATCCATCTGGCCCGATCAGCCATGTTTCTTTGTCTCTTGCCTGTTAAATTGATATTCTTGAATGTTCCAAATGAGAATTCAGAAATTACTATTCTTGAATAAACCAGAGTGGGAGAAGCTGACTTTGTCATAAGAAGCTGGTAGAGGGTGTCAGTTGTTGCATTTTCTTTGAACGACCAGCAGAGTTTCTTAGAAATAATGACTTTTATACTTCTGCTGTAAAGCTATGCTTTACAGTTCTTACTGACTGAATAAAAAAGCTTACAGAGCCATATCATTCCTTTACTGAGAAAGACACATAAGGGATTTGCTAAAGAGGAGGTTTAACACTTTGAGGAAGAGGACTTTCTCTGTTCCTACTTGTAGGTGTGGTCAGTGAAAACTCCTGGGCTCCTTGGTTCCCTTCACACATTCATTCTTTAGGGGCTGGTGTAGCATTCTGAACTCTTTCTAGATGTGTTCTGTATGTAGACAGAAGCTAGCTGCAACAGAACTGAAGTTCCTCAGGCAATCATTTATATGTTAAAAATGAAGATAAATGCAAAGATGAAATTCAGACTATCCCACTATGGGGATTCTGACATCAGTGGTGAACAGAGGAAAGAAGTGCTCCTGTGGTAATATTGAACAGACTCTCTGCAGGCCCAGAAAAGCAGAATGTGTGTGTGCGTGTGGTGGGCATGACAACAACATGTAATTTGTCTTTCATGGAATGTCATGCAGGAGCTCTCCAAGCACTGTAACTGAAGCAGCCGGCAGCAGCAAAATAAAAATGTCTTTCTGGTCAGCAACACAAACCACATGTGTAGCATCTTGTTTGCTGCTTCTGCATAAATAGAAAAGGGAAGGAAATGAATGTGAAACATTCATTCTGCAGCAAAAATAAAGAACACCTTGTGCACATAACAGCATTTAAGGAAGATAGTTATACAATATGAAAGTATAACACCCTTTTCTGTGTACACATTGCTGTATGGAAAGATCTGTTATTTTCAGGACAAAGGTCTTTGAGGCATACATTAGCTGCGAGGGAGACAAATGGAGCTCTAACAGATCACATACAGAAGATGCTAGAGCAAATCCATGATTGGAGCTAGTGCTAAGGATCAAGCCAGGTAGACCCCAGATATATGCATAGTTATCAGGAGAGCCAAAGCATTTGTAGATGTGCTTCCTATTTCCTTCTGTCAATAATCAAGCTTATTACTTGAAGGAAGAATTCATGGGAGCCCCCGGTAGGCAGTTCAACACCGTTTCCTTGGTCTTGGAGGTTATTCTTGAACAAAGATTTATTGAAAGACATCCTTTCTTTGTTCTATTTGCATACCTGATATGGCTTTAAAAGCAGTCTTTTCTGCTTTGCTTCCCAACGTAATAGTATCCTTGCAATACAGCCATGATTGCTGTAAATGAGCCCACTATTGTTTAATAAAGCCTCTTTCTTGCAGATGGAATGCATAATTTTTAGGAAAAAATTGATTTTGTATTTACCTTTTAATTTAGTTGAATAATAACTACATTTGACCAGAGTTTAATTAAACTATGAAAACTTAATAAATTCAACTGGATTGAGTTGTCCTCCCCATGTGAATGTTGTCATGAGCTCGCATAAATGTATCTTCTTGATTTTGTGATTCATAAAAACATAAGCTAACTGTAATTACAATAAATAGCAGTCTACAATCAAGGGTCAGGTTCTGGTTACCTTACACTTGCTGAGTGGCATCTTTATAATACGAATTTTGTTGCTAATATTGAAGTAATAAAGGTAGAAAAATTGGTCCCAGTTAGACCAAAAGCACGAGTCCCTTACATGACATGTAAATACAGAATAAGTATTAACTTGTGTCCTTTGCTCCTTGTTCTGTCCCTGTGAGGATTCGAACTCCACCCTCTCTACACTTTCCCATTAGGTATGAAGAACCAGACTGAGCTTTCTCAAAGCCTGTCTTTGTACGTCATGTGTTCTAGTGCCCAGCCATCTTGATAGCTGTTTGCTGGGCTTGCTCCTAGATATCTATCTTGTACTTCCTCCAGTTTTGGGCTCCTCAGTACGGCAGACATGGCCTGAATAAGGAGCATTATCTCTACCTCAGCCTGTTGACTCTATGCTTGCTCATGCAGCCCAGAATGCAGTTAGCCTGTACTGCAAGGGCACACCATTGACTCATGCTAGGCTCTTTGTTCACCACAACTCTCAGGTCCTGCTCTGAGAACCTCTTTTTTGTCCAGTCAGTCCCCATCCTGTACTACTGTGTGGGCTATTGCATTCTAGATGAAGGACTTCTTTCATCCTATCTCTTCTACCTGTCAAGATACCTCTGACTAACAATGTTTTCCTCCAGTACCTAAAGTGCTCCTCCTAATACCCTGTGAACATTGCTGAGAGTGTGCTCTATCCCACGGTCCAGCTCATTAAGAAGAATGCTAAACAGCATTGACCCCTAAGGACCTTGGCACATAACTGACCACCAGTTTGTATTGCTGATCACAACCCTTATCTGTTGGGTGCAAGCAGTGCAGCCAGTTGTTAACTCCTCTGGCTGTCTGTCTATCCAAACCATATCTCAGCTGTTTGTGTGCCATTATACTAAGGCATGCAGCAACAACATATTTCAGAAGTCCTTATCACTCCTATTTCTGTGCATATGTATGGGTCTCATGAGAAATTTTCCAACTTCATGATTTTCATTATGCATGACTGACATAGAGCACAAGACCATGTTCACTCTGGCTTTATCAGATCAGTAGGATAAGCTTGCATTAGTTGCTTATTCACAAATTTTCAATGAATGCCTTTAACCACTGCCTCAGTTACTGGCTATTCACCTAAGGCATAGTAAGGGCTGAAGTCAGGTTTTTGAGTGGTGGATTGAAATGTGTTCTCTGAGATGGCCCAAATACAAAAGCCAGAATTTGATTCTAGCACATTCTATCCTGAAAAGAGACAGTATCATACAGAACTCGGTCAGACTAAACTCTGAATCCCCAGTCCTTGGTTAGGAGTTCAAAAACATCCTCAGTGTTATCTTTGTGGCTGACTTGCAAGAACCTTCAGCTTCTTAAAGGAACAGTAGATTTGCTTTAACTTTAAAGGAATCTAGTCTTGAAAACAATTAAGAGTTTCTTTATTATCTGACACTCATCCTGTTAACTCTAGTGCATTGCAGAAATTGAGCTGCAAAATATATGCCAGCTGAAGTCAGGCTATGTACTATGTGGATATAGGAGTTATCTGAGGCTTTTGCCAAGAGCTACACAGTGCATTTACCTACATGGAGACACCTGCAAGATGTGGCATATCCAGAGTGTTTCTAAAGTTAAGTGATCTCTTTATAAAATCTAAGTACTTGACTATTCCACTAGAAATCAGCACTGAAATTGCAAGAGTGACTTTCTTTCTTCTACTGTATTATTTTCAGCCAAGAGTGTGCCTTGCTGAGCTATTCTGCTTGCAGCTGACCTTGAAAGGCAAGCACCTGCTGCTACATGCACATTACCCTCCTGTCCACAATCTCCAGCTGCCTCCACTGCATATTTAGTAAACACTTCAAGTCACTGAATTAGGGAATAGCTGGTTTCTCAGCAGCAGGCCCTTGTCATCAAATGGGACAGTCCCTCTCTGTATCCACTGTGCTAATGATGGGGTAAGCCTAAATTGTCTGGATGCTTATGCTCAGGCTGAGAGACTGGGCATTACTCCTTGTCCTTCGCTTTGCAGTGAAGAGGTACTGACTGCAGAGATGCCTGTGGAGAGTAGCACTTGGGACTAGAATTCCTATAACATGTAATATCTGCATAATCCTGTAGCAGACAAGTTGCCCTACATGGTGTAGCTGTAGCGTCCATGTCCATGTTAATCTCTGTACTTCTTTCTGTGATTCCTTCAAACTAGGAAACACCATACAGTGACTGAGCTCTTCACTTCTCTTTCATTCAGACCATTCATTCAGAAGCAGCATGTGAGAGAGTTCATGGTTGCTACACCTATCAGTCCTTCCCAGACATAACAGGAGCGTTTGAAGGCCAGAGATATTTTGCAATACTCTTTTCCCAGCTGCTTGCTGGGGGAGGCTAAGTTACACTAAATCTCTACTTCCTCCCTCCCTTTTGCAGCTATCAAACTGTCTGTGAGAGTGGGATAGGAGGTGCTCAGATAACTGAAGGGTTTTTGAGCATTCTGGTACATTCTATGTATGTCTTTAGGCAATTACAGTAGTTGCTATGATTTTGAAGAGTACTTCTCTCACAGTCCCTAAATATTCTTACAGGTCTGGCCCACTGTGACACCTGTGGAATGAGTAATTTACAGATTCCATCTGCTGGAGATAGAGATACTTTTTTAAAATTTTTTTTTTGGTAGTAGAAATGCAAATGCTCCCTGAGTCCTATTAAATGGAGAGATACTCTGACCAACTTTTATCTCCTATATACCATTATACTTTATAGACACAAATGTTGCTCTCATCGGGTAAAAAGAGAGGTCCAAGTGGTAACTAGCTACTTTTGTGATGAGAAAAGTGCATAATTCTGGTGTCTTCTTTGTGATGGCCACCCCACAGAAGTATACTGGTTTATCTACCAATGTGTATTAATGGCTAAGGGCAGCCATCAAAGAAAGTGTGAAGAGGTAAGACAGCATACAGCAATGTTCTTTTAGCAGTCATTGACTTGTGCTTCTTTAACTGGAGCTGGCACATCTTCTGATTGAAAGTATGCTCAAGCTGGCATACAGATAAATAATTCCTCTCTGGAATAAGTGATTTTTCTGGTGGAATGTGTCTCTCAGATGCTGGAGTCCCATGTATGCCATACAGATGGTATGCCTGAGGAAATGTGGTGTGATGGCATGAACTGGCAATTGTGTTTGATCCACTCTTTCCCTATGCCTCTAAAGCTGTTGGCAATTTTGGAAGTTTTGCCTCTGTAGATTTAGTGTGAATAGAGAGGGCAGTGGCACAGTTTAAGCTGTGTATAATGGTGGCCAAGGTAAACACATTTCTTGATGTGGTGAGGTTCAAGTCTGCAAATACAATCTTTTTAATGCTTACCATGAATTAAGTCAGCACTTTTTTTTCCTTTTTTTTTTCCCTTTTTTTTTTTTTTGTAATGTGAACTATGTCACATACCATTTCATAGTTTCCTAGAAGAAATAAGGAACAACTCTGGCCAAACAGCTGTCTATTCTGGACAGAGTGTGCTAAAAGAGCTTACTCTTTTATGTAATCTCAAATTACAGTAGTGTAGCAGAAATTGCTTTGGAAGCTGTTTGTTGCAATCTATAGAAAGGTTTCCTTGCAGAAACAAACAAAGAGGACCTCCACACTGTGCTAGACAAATAGGTAAGAGCTTCTGGTATCCTGGATGAATTAAACAGGAGCCAATGGACTAAGAGTAAGGAGGTTTTGTTGGTCTGCACAGGATTACTTTAAAATAAATACCAGGATGTGTGTTCAAAAAGTACCTCAGAGACAGAGTCTCTGAAACACACGTCCCCATCTGGTTATGCTCTAATAGAAGTTTGGAGATTTATAAAAAAACTGGTTGTACTGGGGAGATTCTGGAGGAAGTGAGAGGTTACAGGTCTTGGCACAACAGCCTGTGAAGTGTCTTTTCTAAGGGATACCTGTTTAATACTCTGAGAGGGATGTAGCTCAGGATGTAAGTTTGAAAGATTCAGAACTTGGCTCATTTGAAGAAGGGGATGCAGAGAGCTGGAGGGGATATGAGGAGGATGAGCAAGTCTCCATCCATTCGGTTCTGCTCAGGTAACATATCAGCAGTGTTTCCAACATAGATATTTTTGGATTAGGGGAGACTTTTATAACTCTAGAAATAAAACTCTTGACAAGTACTGCTGTATCTGTTTGATTTGCCTCAAAGCAAACTTACAGAATAAACTTCAGTGAAATAACTACGGCTACGACAGGCAGCCAAAAAGCAACACTCCAGTCCCGGTGTTAACTTCTGGGTTATCCGTGAGTACCCTCTACAGGTGTCCCCGGTAACTGCAAAAAGAGCAGCAGCTAACAGCACATAAAAATTAATTACAAACTAGTACATCACGTCACTGCAGATGTGACAGAGCTGATTGTATATGCCTTTCCCATAGATTCAAATTATATCTCTTTTACATCTTCAAGAGAGGCTGTGGAGTCCCACCTTCTGTCGGTGTACTACTGCAGAGAGCTCACACTGCTCTGCTGAAAAAGAAGTAAACTCTGGCCCTGGTGTTTCTATAGCAGAAGTTGAAGAACACTAACGTTCAGATCTGTTTAAATGTTCGTGTCACAGAATCTCTCAAGCTGGGTTGCAAAAATCCCACCTTATGGGAAATTTCTGTGGAAACAACCCCTTCTGTGATTTATTCTATTGTTTCTGCTTTTAGCTCTTGTTAGAAATACAAAACCATCTCACCTGAACTCTTTTCTATTGGGGGAGGCAGGGATATTTCACAGGAGCAAAAAGTCTAGAAGAACAAGCCATAATCTTTTTGCAATAGATTTGTCCAGTTTGTCTCCCAGGATATAGGTAAATATGTATGCCACACAATACCCGTGAAAGATCCTACTGAAAGGCTCTTTGCACTCCTTGTAAAAGAACAGATTAAATGGGAAGGAAAAGCAGAGGACACATGAGTTATGTTTCTTGATTCATAAGTCAAAATACTAAGATATTATTTAGGTATGTCTCTGTATTTATTTATAGAAGATTAATTCTGTTTTCTAGAAATGAGTATTCACTTCCATACAATAAAGAAAATGTGTTATAGATAGTGAATGCTACTTAGTTTCCTTCTGGTAAAGCAATCATAATTATAGAAAAACCTGGGTACATACTCTTTAAATTGCCTAATGAGTTCTTCCAACAAATAACCATCTATTTATTAGCATAAATTGTAGCTAAATTTTCCAGATACAGTTAGAAAAAATAATTCTTATCCCCTTCATTGCAGTAAATTAATGTATAAGAAAGAAGAATCCATTAGTGTTCAAATCTATACACTTTTATTCAAATATTTATTAGAACAACTTCTTTTAATAAGAAATGCAAATATTTCATTTCCATATCCAGGCTGCATAACTGATCTTTGTATTAACATTTTTCTGTCTCTTTTTGTACAGTCCTATCTTGCTAGAGCTCCAGAGGCTGTTTGCTGTAATTTAAAGCATTCTTTAAACCTGTGTAGTCTGATTACTGCTTCTCTGTTCTGATCACAGTCCATAAGAAGAATTGCTAGCATAGACAAGAAAATCACATAAACAGATTCATGGTGACCTGTAATTTTAGTTCAATTTAATTCTGTACTGTATGAGCATAATGTATGAAGGTCCAAATAAGAAAGATCAGTTGATGAAAGGCCCATTTAAGTATGAAAGTTGTGAAACTTGTTCTGTCTGGAACCTGAACAGGTGAATCATAGAATTGTTTTGGTTGGAAGAGACTTTTAAGGTCATCAAGTCCAACCATTAACACAGCATTGTCAGGTCATCACTAAACCATGTCCCAAGGCACCAAACCTACCTGTCATTTAAATACCTCCAGGAATGATGACTCCACCATTTCCCTGGGCAGCCTGTTCAGGGCTTGATAACAGTTTTGGTGAAGAAATTTTTCCTCATATCCAACCTAAACCTCCCTTAGTGCAACTTGAGGCCATTTCCTCTTGTCCTGTTCCTTGTTACCTGGGAGAAGAGACCAACTGTCACCTCATTACAAACTGCTTTCAGGTAGTTTTAGAGAGAGAGAAGGTATTCTCTGTCTTTTTTTTTTTTTTTCCCCTAGGATAAGCAACCCCTGTTTCCTCAGGTGCTCCTCATAAGACTACTCCAGGTCTGCAGTACCTGCAGACAAATGATGGAAAGTGGCTTGGTGAGCTATTCCACCAGCTCCCTCAGTACCCTTGTGGGTATCCTATCTGACTCCATAGACCTGTGTTTGTTTAACTGGTGTAGTAGGTCCTGACTATTTCCTCTTGGATGATGGTGGCTTCATTCTCCTCCTTGTCCCTGCCTTCCAGTTCAGGGGTCTGGGCACTCAGAGAACAACTGGTCTTGCTATTAAAGACTGAAGCAAAGGTGGCATTCAGTACCTCAGCCTTTTCCTTGAAGAAATACTAGATCATCTTACTGAAAAACAATTTTAGCAGAGACAAAATCAAATACATTATAAAAAAGTACGGTCTGCCTGAAAGTTAATAAGCAGAAGCAGAGTTTTATACAGTTCCTGTAAGACTAGTTCAGATTCAGGCTCTGCAATGGAATTACTTCTTCCAAGTTGTAGCTTATAGATGGTTCTGGAAATACTTCCTGGATCAGCAATTCCAGCCTTGATCTGTCATGGATGGCTATATTATATGAGCATTTCCATCTCCATTTTAGATACAGTTAGGTTGTTTCTTATCATACAGGAAGGCTGTCCTTGACCCCAGTCCTCAGAGGGTTAGACCCATTTGCAGCTCATAATGTACTTGTGAGTGGTTTATACCTATTTGATAACTTGCCATCATTGTCCTTCACTCTTACAGCTTTTCTTCCTACTAGGTTTTTATGCCTCTGACATATTCTTCACGAGCTACTATATCCTATACTACTGTCATTTAATACTACTATTTATTTCTCTTTTGACATCATCCTAGCAGTACCTGCTCCAGATTAATTCAGTGTTTTCTTGAGTGGTGTTCAGGACTGTATGCAGCCTTTCAGATAAATTTCTACCAAGACCTTTCACTGTTTTGGATACTGCACATTCTCTGCAAAAACAAACTTACCATCTTCTGTGTTGCACTCACAGGCATGGCTTAATCATTATTTAATATATTACACTGCATTGACCTAGACCAGATGGAGAGTTGGGAAGGGTGAAATCAAAGGAAATACAACAATGGCAAGCGTAGAGTCTTGCATCTGGGAAAGAATAACCCCAGGTACCAGTATAAGTTGGGAATTAACTTGTTAGAGAGTAGCGTGGGGGAAAGGGACCTGGGGCTCCTGGTGGACAGCAGGATGATCATGAACCAGCAATGTGCTCTGGTGGACAAGAAGGCCAATGGCATCCTGGGGTGTATTAGAAGGCGTGTGGTTACTAGGTCGAGAGACGTTCACCTTCCCCTCTACTCTGCCCTGGTGAGGCTGCATCTGTAATATTGTGTCCAGCTCTTGGCCCCTCATTTCAAGAAGGACAGGGAACTGCTTGAAATAGTTCAGCACAGAGCCGCAAAGATGATTAATGGAGTGGAACATCTTCCTTATGAGGAAGGGCTGAGGGAGCTGGCTCCCTTTAGCTTGGAGAAGAGGAGACTGAGGGGTGACTTCATTAACGTTTATAAATACGTAAATGCGAGTGTCAGGAGCATGGAGCCAGTCTCTATTATGTCCAATGACAGGACAAGGGGCAACAGGTGCAAGCTGGAGCATAAGAGGTTCCACAGAAACATGGAAAAACTTTTTCACTGTGAGGGTGACAGAGTTCTGGAACAGGCTGCACAGGGAGGTTATGTACTCTCCTTCTCTGGAGTCATTTAAAACCCACCTGGTTATGTTCCCACGTGACCTGCTTTAGGTGGTTCTGCTCTGGAAGAGTCGTTGGACTAGATGATCTTTTGAGGTCCCTTCCAACCCTTAATATTCTGTGATTATTTTCTTTCTTGGTCAATTCTAGCTGATAGTTCTCCTGATTTTTGCAGGAGAGTTTGTTTCTTTGGTTTTTTTTAGAGTCTTGACAGCAAGTTTTGAATAACTGTAGCCCATTTCCACCAGTTCAACTTTCAAAATTATGCAACTCCCTTTCTCATATTCCAGTCTTCCTCTAGAGTGATAGTACTGTCTGCAAGGCACCTGTTTTGTGAAAACTTGTTCTGCAAACAATTATGCTATTTCCAAGTTTTATTACTATAATCACACTTTTTGTGAAAAAGTTCAAAGATTAAAACTAAACTCCAAACTTTTTTCAACAGAAATGATAATATCTTTTTTCCATGTCTGAATTAATTCAATAAATTGTATGTCAATGCTTGTTTTCTCCAGCAATGGTAATTTCCTATTCAGTATGTATCACATGTTTTACCAAAGCCTTGATAGGCCAAATCTTTAGTTTTCATCTTGGTATCCAGTCACTAGAACAATCTGGTACAATCCTCTTCCAAACAGGCCACATTGAATTCAGTTCCAGCCTTAAATTAGTTACAAGCTTTCCTTTTAAACTTTGATAAAAAGCTCTTAAAATTTTTGATATTTGACTAACAGAGCAATTTATCATTTTATAATACGTTGACTGACATTCACCAGCCACTTGATGTTTTCAGCAGTGTGTTTAAACAAATATTTTGGGGAGAGTTGGGATGATTTTTTACTTAATAGCACTTCAGTATGGAAATCATCCTTCTCTCAGGTGCCACCAATATTGTGCTCTAAGCATGACTGCTGTCAGCAGTCCCATGGAACTTTCAAAATATCCTTGTGCTGTGAACTTTCCCTTGCTGGATGGATACAAGAAGCAGAGTTATAGAAACAAACTCTCCCTCTACCCTTTGGCCTATAGATTGCAATTACTATAGATTGCAACTACTATAGATAGCAATTAACCCAGACAGAGCTCCCGTGAAAACATGCAGCTGTCCAGGTCGCAGGCTGTGGGGATTGCCTGAGCCTGGCGCTGGCAGCAAGTGCCAGCTCTGATAACTGCTGTGTCCGCTGTGAGCAGATGGGTGATCTGCTCAGCATGGTGGCAGAACTACATGAGAAGGTGGAGAGGTTAAGGACCATCAGGGAGTGTGAGAGGGAGGCAGATTGGTGGAGCCACTCCCTGCGACAAAGGCAGAGTGTGGAGGCCTCACGAGAAGCAGAGGATCCCCTTCTCTCTTGTCACCAGGCAGAAGGAGGGGACCAAGGTAATGAAGGTGAATGGAAACAGGTCCCTACTTGGGGAGGCAGGTGAATCCCCTCCTGGCCTCCCTCACCTTCCCAGCTCCTCTTGTAGAATAGGTATGGAGCTCTGCAGGAGGAACTGACTGGTGGAGGGGTGGATAGTTCACCGAGGCCAGAGGTACCACCAAGACCAAGTCACTGCAGACCAAGCATCAAAACTGGCTCCAAAAGGAAAACCAGATGAGTCCTTGTTGTGGGTGATTCCCTCCGGAGGGGGACGGGGGGCCCAATATGCCCTTTGGACCCGCTTAGTAGGAAAGTTGTCACCCCAGGGCACAAGTTAAGAATATGATAGACAAACTCTCCACCCTGGTGAAGTCTTCAGATTACTATATCCTTTTGGTATTTCAGGTGGGTAGTGATGATGTCACTACTAGAAGCCCAAAATCGATTGAGAGAGATTTTAGAGCCCTGGGGAAGCTGCTTAAGGGATCAGGAGTGCAAGCCGTGTTCTCCTCTATCCCTGCAGTGGCAGGGATGAATGAGGGAATTATCAGGAAGAGTAACCAGCTTCATTCATGGCTCCGGGATTGGTGTTATCGGCAGGGCTTTGGGTTTTTTGATCACAGGTTTGATAGACAAGATACCTGGTCTGCTGGCAACGAATGGGATGCACCCGTCACAGAGGGGAATAAGGATCCAGGGGCAGGAGTTAGCAGGGCTCATTGATGGAGCTTTAAACTATTTTTGAAGGGGGAAGGGGATATAACTGGGCCTGCTAGGAGTAAGCCCAAGGGAAGCACGCCAGGGCTTACAGGATGGTGTGCTAGGGAGGACTCTGGATCTGTCCTCTCAGTGGAGACAAGGGATAGGCATGTCATGAGAAGGTAGGGGCAGTTGTTGATGTTTTACAAGTCAGGGAAGCATCTGAGAAGTGTCTGCTAGGAAATAGGACCCACACTCACAAAAAGGTGATGGCATCATTAGCTCCTCTGAAGTGCATCTATACCAATGCATGGAGTATGATCAACAAACAGGATAAGCTTGAAGCCATGATGGAACAGGAAAACTAGGACATAGTGGCCATCACAGAAATGTGGTGGGATGCCTCATATGACTGGAGTGCCACAGTTGATGGCTACAAGCTCTTTAGAAGGGATAGACAGGGAAGGATGGGTGGTGGGGTGGCCCTGTATGTTAGGGATTGTTATTAATGTTCAGAAATTAAGTATAGTGATGACAAGGTTGAGTGTGTTTGGATCAGGTTAAGAGACAAGGCCAATACAGCTGATATTGCTGTGAGTGTCTGCTACAGACCTCCCAACCAGAGCAATGAGGTAGACGAGATATTCTATAAGCACTTAGGAGAAATTTCAAGGTCATTTGCTGTTGTTCTTATGGGGGACTTCAACTTCCCAGGTATCTGCTGGAAATACAACACAGCAGAGACGGAACAATCCAGGAGGTTCCTCAAATGTGTAGGGGACAACTTCCTCACACAGCTGGTACGTGAACCGACCAGGGAAGGTGCCCTGCTGGACCTCTTGTTTGTGAACAGAGAAGGACTGGTGGAAGATGTGGCAGTTAGAGGCTGTCTAGGGAATAGTTACCATGAGATTACTAAGTTCTCTGTTCTTAGAGACCTTATGAGGGGGGACAGCAATACTGACACCCTGGACTTTTGAAGGGCAAAATTTACTTGTTTTGGAGGTCACTTGATAGAATCCTTTGGGAGTTAGTTTTGAAATATGTAGGAGTCCAGGAAGGCTAGACATTTTTTAAGAAGGAAATCTTAAAGGCCCAAGAACAGGCCATCCCCACATGCTCTAAAACTAGTCAGCGGCGAAGAAAACCATCCTGGTTGAATAGGGGGGTTTGGCTTAAAATCAGGGAAAAAAGGAGGGTTTATGGCCTCTGGAAGAAGGGGAAGATGACTCATAATGAGTTTAATAATGTTGTTCACAGGATCACAGAATCACTCAGGTTGGAAAAGACCCTTGGGATCATCCTGTCCAACCATTAGTCCTACTCTACAAGTTCACCCCTAGACCATGTCCCCCAACACCACATCCAGGCGATGTTTAAACACATCCAGGGATGGCGACTCAACCACCTTCCTGGGCAGCCCATTCCAATATTTCACCACGCTTTCAGTGAAGAATTTTTTCCTAATGTCCAGTCTAAACCTACCTTGTTTCAGTTTGAGGCCGTTCCCTCTGGTTCTGTCCCTAATGACCTGAGAGAAGAGCCCAGCACCAGCCTCTCTCCAATGTCCTTTCAGGGAGTTGTAGAGAGTGATGAGGTCTCCCCTCAGCCTCCTCTTCCTCAAACTAAACAGGCCCAGCTCCTTCAAACGATCCTCATGTGATCTATTCTCCAGCCCCCTGACCAGCTTCGTTGCCTCCTCTGCACCCGCTCCAGCCCCTCGGTATCTCTCTTGTACTGAGGTGCCCCAAACTGGACACAGTACTCGAGGTGAGGCCTCACCAGTGCTGAGCACAGGGGGACAATCCCCTCCCTGCTTCTGCTGCTCACACTGTTTCTGATCCAGGCCAGGATGCCGTTGGCCTTCTTTGCCACCTGGGCACACTGCTGGCTCGTGTTCATTCGCCTGTCTGTTATAACCCCCAGGTCCCTCTCCGCCAGACAGCTCTCCAACCACACTGCCCCAAGCCTGGAGCTGTGCATGGGGTTGCTGCGGCCCAAGGGCAGGACCTGGCACTTGGCCTTGTTGAAACTCACACCATTAGCAGTGCCCCAGCGATCCAGTCTATCCCAGTCTCTCTGGAGAGCCTCCCTATCCTCACGCAGATCGACACACCTGCCTAACTTGGTGTCATCTGCAAATTTACTGATGGTAGACTCTATGTCTTCACCAAGATCATCAATAAAGATGTTAAATAGAAATGGTCCCAGCACTGAGCCCTGAGGAACACCACTTGTGACCTGCTGCCAGCTGGATTTAGTACCACTGGCCACTGCTCTCTGTGCCTGTCCGTCCAGCCAGTGCTTGATCCAGCAGATTGTATTCTCATCCAGGTCATGAGCAGACAGTTTTTCCATTAGAAATCTATGGGAAACAGTGTCAAAAGCCTTCTGGAAGTCGAGGTAGAGCACATCCACAGCCTTTCCCTCGTCCAATAGTTGGGTCATATTGTCATAGAAGAAGATCAGGTTAGGAGATGTTAGGTCATGCAGAGAAATAATTACAAGGTTGAAAGCTGAACTAGAAGTTAATCTGGCTTTAGAGGTGAAGAGCAATAAGAAAAATTTCTATAAATACATTAATAATAAAAGAAAGTCCAGGGAGGGCCTCAATCCCCTACTAGATTCAGGAGGAAATATGGTAACAAAAGACGAGGAGAAGGCTGAGGTGCTTGATGCCTTCTTTGCCTCAGTCTTTAGTAATGGGAACACTTGCCCTGGGGAAAGCCACTCCCCCCAAGCAAAGAGACAGAGGCAGGGAACACAATGTGACCCCTACAATTCAGGAGGAGATGGTCCATGACCTGCTGCTCAGCATCAGTGTGCATAAATCTATGGGGATGGATGGTTACATCCTAGAGTGCTGAGAGAACTGGCAGGGGTGCTCACCAGGCCACTGTCCATCATTTATCAGCAGTCCTGGCTGACTGGGGAGGTACCAGCAGGTGGGAGGTCAGCCAATATAACATCCCTATATAAGATGGGATGGAAGGATGATCCAGGGAATTACAGACCTGTCAGTTTGACTTCAATTCCAGGGAAGTCGATGGAGCAGATCATCCTGGGTTCTACTATGCAGCACATGAAGGACAACCAGGTGATCAGGCCCAGTCAGCATGGGTTTATGAAGGGCAGGTCCTGTTTAACAAACCTGATATCCTTCTATGACAGGGTGACCTGCTTGCTGGATGGAGGTAAGGCTGTGGGTGTTGTCTATCTTGACTTTAGTAAGGCATTTGACACTGTTTCCCACAGTGTTCTATTAGAGAAACTTACTGCTCTTGGCTTGGATGGGCATACGTTTTCCTGGGTGAAAAACTGTTTAGATGGACGAGTCCAAAGAGTAGTGGTCAATGGAGTTAAATCCAGTTGTCTGCCAGTCACGAGTGGTGTCCCCCAGGGCTCAGTACTGGGCCCACTCCTGTTTAACATCTTCATCAATGATTTGGATGAGGGGATGGAGAGCACCCTTAGTAAGTTTGCAGATGACACCAAGCTGGGTGGAAGTGTTGATCTGCTTGAGGGTAGGGAAGCTCTACAGAGGGATCTAGATAGGCTGGATCGCTGGGCCAAGTCCAATTCCATGAGTTTCAGTAAGGCCAAATGCCAGGTCCTGAACCTGGGCCATGGCAGTGCTCCAGGCTTGGGGAGGAGTGGCTGGAGAGCTGCCAGGCAGAGAAGGACCTGGGGGTGTTGACTGACAGCTGCCTGAACATGAGCCAGCAGTGTGCCCAGGTGTCCAAGAAGGCCAATGGCATCCTGGCCTGGGTCAGGAATAGTGTGGCCAGCAGGAGCAGGGAGGGGATCAGTCCTCTGTACTCGGCTTTGTTGAGACCACACCTCAAATACTGGGTCCAGTTTTGGGGCCTTCTTTACAAGAAGGACGTTGAGGTGCTGGAGAGGGTACAGAGGTGGGCTACCAAGCTAGTAAGGGGTTTGGAGCATGTCTCTTATGAGGAGAGGCTGAGGGATCTGGGGCTGTTTAGCCTTGAGAAGAGAAGGCTGAGGGGAGACTTTATTGCCCTCTACCACTACCTGAAGGGAAGTTGTAGTGAGGCAGGAGTAGGTCTGTTCTCCCTGGTGAGAAGCAATAGAACAAGAGGAAATGGCCTGAAGTTGAACCAGGGGAGGTTCAGGCTGGAAATTAGGAAGCATTTCTTTACAGAAAGGGTTGTCAGACATTGGAATGGCCTGCCCAGGGAGGTGATGGAGTCACCATCCCTGGAGGTGTTTAAGAGCTGGGTAGATATTGTGCTTAGGGACATGGTTTAGTGGTTTTTGATAGGGCTAGGAATAAGGTTGGACTTGATGGTCTTGAAGGTCTCTTCCAGCCAAACCTATTCTATGATTCTATTATTCTACTTCTTGTATAACTATTGCTATTCCACTAGATGGTGCCACAGTCACTGCAGATACTGGGATCTGCATTTTTGTTCTATAAATTGAGAATAGCTCACTCGTCTCATAATTTCCATATTTTTCTTTCAGTCCTACAGAGTAAGAGATGTTGGGAAAGAGCTGAAAAGAGTGTAGGCCCAAATCCTATGGGGACTAGCAGATGTGTATGTTAATAAAATCATAATTCTTTGAGAGTTTTTGCCCTTTTATTCTTACTGCTTGGTTTCATTCACGTCAGTGGAATTTTTCGGAGGGCAAAGTCTTAGAATAATTAAAGTCAATCAAATACATGTGCAATTTTAGGAAATTTGGTGTCTCCAGCACATACTGAAATAGGCAAACACCACAAAACAGTAAAGATCCAGCCTTTGCTGGTTAAAAGTGTGCATGCTTGTTCTTAAAGCAGAAAGGTATGGATTTTTCACTAGTCCTTTTTAGCAGGCATGGTAGTATACCTTGCATTTTGGCTTTTATCTATCATACTATGTTAGCTGATTCTGAGTGAGGGGTTTGGGTTTTTTTTTTCACCTTAAAAAGCATAAAGAAAAAAAAGATGTTTTAGGGATTTTTTTTTTTTAAGCTACAAAAGGAGAATTGAAATGAATTCCCCCTCTTCTACAGATTAGAAAAAAATCACTTTGTTCTTATTGGAGAATCGCCACAAATTAAAAGCTTGCAGCCACTTGAAAAGGTGGGACTATCAAGAAGAACCAAGGCTTAGAGTAATTTTGTTAGACATGCCACTTTCTATTTAATTTGTGTAGAAGAAATTACATTAGAATAGATTGATGTGCAACTAGATTAGAGTCTGGATTCGCTTGACTTTTGGAAAAATATCTATTTATTCTTACACAGAGAAGAGGCAGAACTTACGGTGCAGAAGAAATTATTGGCAGTAGTTTATGCCAACTTTTTCTTCAAAAATACCCTGTTGTCCCTACCATGAGAATTTTAGGGCTGTTGTATTATTACCATTGCCTGTGAATATGTACATGTATCAAAACAATCTATAACTACTGAATCTTTCATTTTGATGCTGAATTATATCCTCTATTATGCATAAGGCTAGTAAAAAAAGGCGAACAACACTAACAGTGTTATGTAAAATACATCTTCTCAATCCACTCCATTGACATAATACAGGTGCAAAAAATGTGACAAATTGCAGAACTTTGTTTTGAGATTCTTGCTAAGCTTTTGCTCATACCTTTTAATTTAAACCCTCCTTTACTTCATGCCCTACCAATCCATGGGACCTCTTCCTCACCTTGGCCAGTCTGGCCATTCACCCCAGCACGACATGAGAGGTTTGTTGGGGGAATGCTTGTTCTTATACTTTTCTGCACAGTGCTACATCAGCTGGCATTCAACAGCTCCATGGTTGCATTCGGGAAGTACTGTACACTTCTAAGCATGCTCTGTGCTGACTTTACTCAATCTATCCATTCTTCCACTACCCACTCTTGCTCCTGTGACAAAAACAAACTATCGTATTGAGACCTACCTACACTGTTAAAAATCTTTCATCTGACTTAGATTTTTAAGTCAGTAGATCAAATCTGACTTACCCTTCCACAGCTGAGATGGTAGTAAAATGCAGAATAGTCTTACTATAATTAATTTATTGGTAAAAATGCTATGTCTCACTGTCCTGAATGTAATTTGTAATTCATAGGTTTCTTTAAAACCCTGCAGTTCCTGGTTGTACTTCTTCAGACTTGCATAGACTTCTGCAGGGCACAGCTAAGCAAGATTTAGAAACGTAAATCCTCTGAAGTGGTAAAGCACTGGCAAAAGAAACCTGGTTGTCTTCTTAGCAGTAGTACCTGCAGTTTGTTAGCACTGCCCTGCAACAAGTGATAACTAAATGTCAGGGAAATGCAGCAGGTATGATTAAAAACATTTGGATTCAACCCATCACTGTCAATGTTTGTTTGCAAAGGGATGTCTGCCCTTTGCCATGACCTCACTTTCTCCTCTGTCCTAGTAATATATAATAATAATAAAAAGGGTTTAAAGTAAGCTGGAATACCTGTCACAGATTTATAACAGTGTTGACAAAGTAATCTGCCTAGGCCAGTTTAGATTCCTTCTCAAACTTGCTAATACAGCTACATTGATTTTGGCACTGTAGTATGGACAGGCTTTCTGCAGTTTTTGAAATGACTGGGCTCTTACTCCTCTAGCTCCTAGTCCCATTTTGCCCACTGCAAATCGACCTCCTCTGACAATTAGCTTGCTTAGCTGTCTACCTTTTGTAAATGAGTTTTGAAAACTGGTTTGTCTAAAGACATACCCATGTCTATCTAACTCAGTGATCTTTGTTGCTTGCGGATTTGTGACATTAGAGTACCAATTCAGCTAAATGGTATTATTCAGCCATGTAGAAAAGGAGATAAAGAATAAAACTATCACCTCAAAATTGCATGGGAGATATAGATGAATGGAATTTATTAACCTGTTTGGGACCTGGCCACAAAGTTGGGATAAAGGCTTTTAACATTACATATAAATGACACTTCATTTCTTTGTGTAATTAGTTATCTGTTTTGTAGACAGGAAAGCATTTTACAACAACACTTAGACATGGATGAAGAAATTAAATATTTGTGAAGACCTCAAATGCAGCTTCTTTTTTGATCTAAAGCACATTTTACAGCAGAACTGCTGAAGTCTCACCAAATTGGGAACACCAGAATCTCATTACATAAAATGGCTAATCAGGGGAGTCTTTTCAGTCATTCTTATTATGGCAATAGCTTTTTATAGGCTCTTCAGAGTGACTAACAACGTGCTCATGTAATTAGAGAGAAAGTGCTCAATATTGAAAGCTGAAATCTCTCAAATTTAATCAGAGATGAGGGATTATGACTGAGAGGTTTGGATTGTTCTACCATTAACTGGTCTGTCAAAGATAACACTAACTGTTCTGTGCTCACATCCTTGACTGATTTGAATGTCAGCATTGTAATTTGCTGTGCTACCTTATACATAATCAGTTTAACTTGTCTGGATTTCTTTGACATTTATGGATGTCTTTTCTATCATTTAGCTCAAGCATATCTTTTTCCTCTAGCCTTCCCAAAAGATACAGCTTGAGAGAAATTCTAATGAGTCCCAATGATTTATTTGTTAGTTAGTTAGTTCTTCTGCTTCCTTGACCTTCAAATGGTCTCTGAGAATGAAATACTTTCCCTACCAGTTCATGTTTTTTTCCATTGTGAATAAGGAAAAATATTTAAATTTAGTCAATTTTCCTCTTCAAGGTCAGGTCTCTTTTGTCTCATCATTTCCCATGCAGAACTGACTTTTTTATGATCATGACAAAGCAAAAATTGTTAACTTGTATGTGCATAGTCGTGAGATAATGTTGTCAGGTTGCTTGTAGTGGATTTTTGTACATAATACAATTATAGTTAGAGTCAGTAGGAAGCCTTTATTTTAGGCGCTACTATGCTCCTTGCCTTGGTATTGCCAAAATTTAACTATGTTGACAAAAACTTTTTCCATGTCTGATCTCTGTTCTAGCCTGGATTATTTTGACAGCTGTTGAAAAGCTCTCCACTGGTTCCTGCCCTGAACGCTTATTTTGCTTGAGTGAAATAAGGACATCTGTTTATTTTTACCTTCCCCCACCCCAATGCAATTTGATTCTATTGGAAGTTTTTGTCCAAAGAGTTCTGTCATCCAATATTGTATTGCATGGATTAGCTAGAAATAATGCAAAGGAAGATTTATTTGACTGGCAGATGGTTATACTAGCCTATTATTTTTTTCTAGAATTCTGTCTAGTTGATCACACCTTGACTACTACTCAATGAAGTAATAGTTTGTCTTAGGTAACAGTGATGTGTTTTGACTCATTCTTTCAACTTCAGTTAAGGTGTGTGTTGGAAAATGAGAGTTTAGAAATACTATTAGTGGGAAGCTCAGGCTGCTGTGCCTCTTTCTCTCAACTTCTTTAGTGACAGAATATGTTTTCCACGAGAATCCTCTCATGCTTAGTGTGTGAAATGGAAGTTTATCAAGGTGTACTGTAGTATGGTGAAACTGAGGTTTCCAGTCTCTGCTGTGAGAATGGAAGATCAACAGTGAGGAAAGCAGAAGACAGCAATTAACCTTTCTCCTGTAGTTTTTCAGGAGTCCTCTTTGGTTTGCTAACCACCAACATGTGTGCTGCTTTAATAGAACTAAGAAAAGTCTGTTATCCATGGCCTGTAATCCTCTAGGGACAAGGTTTATTATGTCAGTTTTGTTTTGGAACAATGTAGTATACGTATTGTTTTATCTTAGGGAAGGCTGGTCAAAAATGTTTGCCCTTTGCTCTGTGCTGAAGTTGAGTTTACAGTAATTCTTAGTTTGATGGGAACAGTTCTAATTTTTGTGTCTGACTGTAAATGTGTGACTATGCATCAGGCTTGATGTCATTTTCTTTTAATATGGTAAAAGACAGGTGAAGATTCAAAGTGAAGAATGTCTTGTTGAAGTACAACTGACTGTAGTAGGCAAAATGGCCAAGATGTTATAAACTGTGGAAAAATGCTGATGACTGTTAAGAACCCACTGGGCATCCCCAACAGCACAGTTTGCTCTGTAGTTTTCCTCCCCACCACCCCAACTCTAAACCTTCTCTATAAGTCCTCTTTAAACAGTTATAAGTAATCTGGTTGATTTTACCTTTTTTTTGTGAAATCTGACCCAGAAATGAGTTTAAAACTAACTCTGTCTCAGTGAGTCTCAACAGGAAGTGAATTCTTTTCAGAGAACAATTTTAAGTGAACAAAACTTTATAGGGGAGCAAATTCTGTAATTTACCTCCCGTGATACTTGCTGGTAGATGTAGGAGGGAAAATCGTGTGTCATGTCATGGTCAACAAGGGTGAAAATCAGTCAGACCTCCTTTAATGAACTAATATTAAAGTCTTAAAGTATTAATATTTAAAATAGTAATAAAATATAGAGGCACATATTTCAGTTTGAACTTGGTGTGCAGTGGCAATGAAAGCATGGGTCTGATATGCTTGGGTTTTATGTATATATGTGTTCATGGTTTATATATTATATAGGCTTTTTAATATTTGTCTTTATTTTCATTAGCTACTAATGTGCCTCTGGGCAAGTTTCTCTGCAATATGTCAGGGCGCTTCAGGGGCTGGGTTCTTCCTGGAGACTGTGGAGACCCCCTGAGGCAGCCTGCACCTGTCCCAACCACAGCCACGGAGCTGGGCATCTGGGGACATCTCCAGTCCTGGGCATTAGCCACCTCTGTGTGTACAGAGGCTGGCTGAGGCCACAGTGGGACATCAGCCTGTGGGTGGGCCTGTCTTGGTGGAGCCCAAGGCTGGGCTGTGGGGAGCTAAAGACCAGCCCTTCTACAGTGTTGTTGGGGTAGCGACTGATGGCCCCAGGGGAAGCTGAAGTGGTGTTCTGGGTCCATGGAGAAGGCTTCAGGGACAGCTGGTCAGAAGACCTACCTAGACACCTAGGCACATGCATGTAGAGTTGTCAGTGTATTGCATATTGCTGTCTGACTTGCAAGACAGACTCCAGCTCTCTGTGCCCTGATAGTGAAATTGTAGTGAGACACTGGGATAAAGTTGAATACAAGCATAAATGAGATCAGATTAAAATAATGATTGTCTTGATGGAGATGGTTTGATAATTCTATCTGGACAAAACCATTAGCTTTTGATTAATTTTAATTTCAAAAACCGCTAGGCCTGTGTCAGAGGATTCTTTTTTTGGAAACCTCCCCCCACTACTGCATGATATAGTTTAAATAGCAGAACTACACAGGACTTGGAAAGTCCTTTTGAACAAGAAAAGGGGTTGAGATGAATAATAAATCATATAAGAGGAGGCTATTCTCTGTGGAACTAATAGGAACCAGATTAAAAAGAAATTTAAACATTGCTAAAATACTAAAAGAATATTTTTATTGCTAGGACAGAGTAATTTAATTTCTATAATTTTATCTCTATTTGGAAAGGGAAAACATTTTTTTTTTCCCCTAAATATCTGCATGCTCTGATTTTTGCAGCCATCTCCATTCTGTACAAAAGCCAGATAACTTGGGTAAGAAAGACAATGAAATGATGTTATCTGGATGGATGGCATGGTGCAAAGGCACAGAGATATTTGTCAGTATCAGCAGGATTTTTGTGAGAATTGCTTATTTATAGAAAAATAAGGGTTTATTTCACTAAAAGTATTCATGTATTTCCATTAGTCTTGGGTAGTAATTTTGCCCCCAAAACCACCCTGAAGTTTTAGTGTTCCTGAAATATTTTTCTTCTCTTTATTTAAATTCTTGATTCATGGCTAAGAAAGTGGGTTCATTACTGCTGACAAGAGTAGCTAAGAGAAGACATCCTTCTTCTCTAGAATGCTTGTGGTTAGCAGTCTCCTGATACTGGTCTCCAAGCAAACTCAAGAAAATCCTCTGTAACAAAGAGGGCTTGAAAATTATGTCTTCCATTACTTAGAAAGTGTGGTAACCCCTAGGTTATGTGGCATGAGATAGGTACAGCCAATACAACCTCCAGAGGGTGAGTGGAAAACTGAATTTTCACACAGAAAGATCCTGAAGTGAGGTTACTTATTTAAAATATTAGATTCTGTCACAAATACAATTTGTAAAACCACTTTTTCCTCTCATATTTTTTTGACAGAAAGTAATTTTAAGTTGAATAAAAACATTTTAACAACGAATGAAAATTAAAAGCAATAAATTGTTTGCAAGGCTCACAAAAATTAATAGTAAAAGTGATAGATGTAATAAGATCTGAAACAGCTTCAGTTCCGACTCTGTCTCTGGTTTGGTTTACCAGTGAATGTTCTGTCACAGGAACTGGCTGTTATATAGCCATAGAGGATAAATAGGATTTTCCATATAAAAAAGAACTGCAGCAATAAATTCATTGCACATACTGAAAAGTGAACATCTAATCCAAAAACATCACCTGATTCTATTACTTTTTGCAGAGCACTAAGGGTCATTAGTTTTGACTTTGTTGCGGAAAATTAATGAAATAAATAGAAGATGGATATTTTTTAATGTCTTTACTAGAGATCATGACACAGCAACAAAAATGTTTCATTCTCCTGAATGAGTAAACAGACTTATCACATCAGTTAATATCATGGGGTATCACTTGAAAGAACAGAAGGAATATAGATATAGACACTAAGTCGAATGTAACTAAAGAGCTCAATAAATACATGTGAAAACTTATGGAAACATTAAATGGAGTAAAAAGAGTTGCTAAGTGGGAAAAAGGTTAAAAAGGGAAACTATTAAAAGGTCATGTTTAAAGATAAAAACAAACAATCAAAAATCCTGATATGGGTGAATGTGATTACAGACTAGTAGGACAGAAAGAATCTTCTTAAATAACTCTTACTTTTTGAGTCCTATAAGAGGTCAAATTTTGACTTTCTTTATAGCATTTCTTAATTTTGACTAGCATAAGAAAGAAGAGAATTTGGTTGTATGTTTAGTACTAAAAATGAAGCTAATCCTTCAGGCTTGGAAAGTGAGTCTCTAATCTAAATTACTGAAAGAAATTTTATAGAATTGTAGAATCATAGAATGGTTTGGGCCAGAAGGGACCTCTAAAGGTCATCTAGTCTGACTCCTCTGCAGTGAGCAGGGACATCCTTAACTAGATCAGGTTACTCAGAGCCTTGTCAAGCCTTAACTTGAATATCTCCAGGGATGGGACCTCAACCACCTCCCTGGGCAACCTGTTCCAGTGTTCCACCAACATCATGGCAAAGAACTTGTTTCTAACATCCAATCTAAATCTACTCATCTCTAGTTTGAAACCATTGCCCCTTGTCCTGTCACTGCAGGCCTTTGTAAACAGTCACTTTCCCACCTTCTCAATAACTTAGAGATGTTTTGCATTCACTAGCTCTTGTTGTGGGGGACTTCAACTTATCAGATGTCTGCTGCAAGTACAACAAAGCAGAAAGGAGGCAGTCCAGGAGGTTTCTGGAATGTATGGATGACAACTTCCCATTGCATCTGCTAAGTGAGACTACCAGGGGTAGTGCCCTGATAGACCAGCTGTTTACAAACAGAGAAGGGCTGGTGGAAGATGTGGTGGTTGGAGGTTGTCTTGGGCACAGCAATCATGATATGATAGAATTTTCAATACTTGCTACAGTTATGAGCATTGTCAGCAAAACCTTTACCTTGGACTTCTGGAGGGCTGACTTTGGTCTATTCAGGGTGCTGGTTCAGAGAGTCCCTTGGGAAGCAGCCCCCAAAAATAAAGGGTCCCAGGAAATCTGGGCTTACTTTAAAAATGAAATTATGAAGGTGCAGGGGCAGGCTGTCCCTATGGGATGAAAAATGAGCTGTTAGGGAAGGAGACAGGCCTAGCTGAGCAAGCAGGCTTTGCAAGAACTCAGGGGAAAAAAATAAGAGTGTATCAACTTTGGAAAAAGGGGCAGGTGAATCAGGGAGCATTTAAGGATATTATAAGGTCATGTAGAAAGAGAGTTAGAGATGCAAAAGCTCAGTTAGACCGTAATCTGGCCATCTCTGTTAAGGATAATTAAAAAATGCTTTTATAAATACATTAATAACAAAGGAAGTGTCCGGGAAAATCTCTATTCCTTTTTGAGTGGGGAGGTGGGGGACGTAGTAACAGAAGACAAGGAAAAGGTTGAGGTACTTAACACCTTCTTTGCCTCAGTCTTTAACAAACAGGCTGTCTATCCTTGGGGCAACAGGGCTCGTGATTTGGTAGTCAGGGGTGGGGAGCAGAATACCCCTCCTATAATCCAGGAGGAAGTAGTTAGTGACCTGCTGTGCCACTTAGATCCCAAAAAGTCTTTGGGTAGGGATGGAATTCATCCTAGGGTGATGAGGGAGCTGGCGGAAGAACTGTCTAATCTGCTCTCTATCATTTTTCACTGGTCCTGGCTAACTGGGGAGGTCCCAGATGACTGGAGTTTGGCCAGTGTGATGACCATCCACAAGAAGGGTCAGAAAGGGGATCCAGGGAACTATAAGCCTGTCAGCCTGACCTTGGTGCCTGGCAAGGTTATGGAGCAGATCACCTTGAGTGCCATCAAGCGGCATGTAGACTACAATCAGGGAATCAGGCTCAGCCAACATGGTTTAGGAAAGGAAGGTCCTGTCTGACCAACCGCATCTCCTTCTATGACTGGGTGACTGACCTAGTGGATCAGGGAAAGGCTGTGGGTGTGGTCTACCTCTACTTCAGCAAAGCCTTTGATACAGTCTCCCACACTATCCTCCTGGAAAAGCTGGCAGTCCACAGCTTGGGCAGGTACACCCTTCTCTGGGTGAAAAATTGTCTGGATGACTGGGCCCAGAGAGTGATGGTGAATAGTGCTGCATCCAGTTGGTATCCAGTGACCAGTGGTGTCCCCCAGGGATCAGTACTGGGCCCAGTCCTATTTAACAACTTTATTGATGATGTGAATGAAGGGATTGAGTCTACCCTTAGTAAATTTGCGGATGACAGCAAAATGGGAGGGAATGTTGATCTGCTGGAGGATAGGAAGATGCTGCAGGGGAACCTGGCCAGGCTGGGTTGATGGGCCAAGGGCAATGGTACGAAATTCAACAAAACCAAGTGTAGGGTCCTACATTTTGGCCACAATAACCCCATGCAGACCCCATGGAGAGCAGCCCAGCAGAGAGGGACCTAGGAGTGCTGGCTGACATCAGGTTGAACATGAGTCAGCAGTGAGCTCAGGTGGTCCAGAAGGCCATTGCCATCCTGGCTTGTATCAGGAATGGTGTGGCCAGCAGGAATAGGGTTGTGATTCTCCCCCTGTACTCATCACTGGTGAGGCCTTGCCTTGAGTACTGTGTACAGTTCTGGGCCCCTCACTTCAAGAAGGATATTGAGGTGATGGAGTGGGTCCAGAGGAGAGCAATGAGGCTGGAGAAGGGACTAGAATGAAAGCCTTATGAGGAGAGTCTGAGGGAGCTGGAGTTGTTTAGCCTGGAGAAGAGGAGACTCAGGTGGACTTTATCACTCTCTACACATCACAGAATCACAGAATTATTGAGGCTGGAAAAGACGTCTGAGATTATCAAGTCCAGTCTATGACCTAACACCACCACATTGGCTAGACCATGGCACTAAGTGCCACATCCAGCCTTTCTTTAAACACATCTAGGGATGGTGACTCCACCACCTCCCTGGGCAGCCCATTCCAATGTCTGATCACCCTCTCTGTCAGGAAGTGCTTCCTGATGTCCGATTGAAACATCCCCTGGAGCAGCTTCAGGCCATGGCCTCTCATCCTGTCACTAGTTGCCTGGGACAAGAGCCCAACCCCCACTTGAGTACAACCTCCCTTAAGGTAGTTGTAGAGAGTGACAAGGTCTCCCCTGAGTCTACCTGAAGGGAGGTTGTAGTCAGGTGGGGGTTGGGCTCTTCTCACAGACAACTAGTGACAGGATGAGAGGCCATGGCCTGAAGCTGCTCCGGTGGAGGTTTAGGTTGGATATTAGGAAGCACTTCCTCATGGAGACGGTGATCAGACATTGGAATGGACTGCCCAAGGAAGTGGTGGAGTCACCATCCCTGGAGGTGATTAAGGAAAGACTGGATGTGGCACTTGGTGCCATGGTTTAGACAATGTGATGATGGGTCATAGACTGGACTTGATGATCTCAGAGGTCTTTTGCAGCCTTAATAATTCTGTGATTCTATGATTCTTGTAGGCCCCCTTAGGGTACTAGAAGGTCACTGTTAGGTCTCCCTGGAGCCTTCTATTCTCCAGGCTGAACAACCCCAGCTCCTTCAGCCTGTTTTTGTAGGAGGAATGTTCCAGCCCACTGATCATTTTCATGGCCCTCTGCTGGACCTGCCCCATCAGGTCCATGTCCCTCCTGTACTGAGGGCTCCAGAACTGGATGCAGTACTCCAGATGAAGTCTCATTAGAGCAGATTAAAGTGGCAGAGTCACGTCTCTAATCAATCAGTTTGATTGATTTGGTATAAACACATTCTGAAACATTGAAAAAACAGTGATTAAAACCTCTTATTTCTTTTAAATGGAAGAAAAGATGCAAAACTGAACTTCCAGTAAGATTTTCAGAGATCAACGTGACCAACTTAACCTTGTCTACTTTAAATTTTAGTAAACCAAAGCTTTGCTGACTTTGCTTCTTCCCGCAGCTCTTTTACTTGATGTTAACCAGGTGCAAGTGATATTATTTGTTGTCACGGTTTAGGGTCAGGGCAGCCCCTTAGACCTATAACAGACACCCTCTGTTAACCCCCGTCCCTCCCCAAAGGGGAAGAGAAAGGGAACAAGGGAGAGACACTGAGCGATTAGAAAAGGAAACTAGAACAGCTTTCATGAAAATGTAATTAATAATTATAATATATACAAATATATACAAAACCAGTATCAAACCCAACCCCCCTGATGGTAATTCCATCACCGTCACCACTGATGCTGTGGAGGCACCAGAGCAGTCCCAGGCTGGGCCCCGCAGCAGACGGGAGCTGTGTTCAGGAGCTGGATTCTGGTACCAGGTTCAGGAACACGCAGACCAGGATTGAGGGCAGAACGGACAGAGGCCTCCTTGGGTGCTCCGAGGAAGGAACCGAAAGAGGACCCGAGCCAAGCCAAGCAAAAGCTGTCAAGGCAGTCCACGAGGGAAGAAGAGTCCAGAGACCCTTTCGGATCCCACAGCTCTAAACCGAATATGGCGTATATGGGCTGAAACACCTCGTTGGTCTGTTTAGAGTCACCCGTCCTGTCTGCTCCTCCCTGAAGGTGCAGCTTTTCACTTTCTGCACCCCCCAACATGGTACACAAGATCCAGCAGTGGCCTTGGTCTGCACACCAATCCCTGGCAGTAACTCTAACCATGGGGTGTTATCACTGCTAGAAGCAGACACTGTCTGTGAGAACAGACTGCTAACTTCAGAAAGTGCAGTTAATTAGAAGAACTGAGCTGCAAGTAAAATTACTGAACAGAATTAGTTCTGTTTTCACTCAAACCAGGACATTTGTCTATACAGATAAATGGCCAGTTCTACTGACACATCTGAGTTATTATATGAATTAAATGTTCATTTAGGGTGCAGGTTACAACTTTAACACCTCAGCATCTTCTTTGCTTCATGGAGTTATGTTTGCAAATCTGTGACTGATCTATAGCATAGCTTGGATTAATTTTGAAGATGATCTCAAGATACTAGCTTGACTCACAACTAAAACTTCATGTTTTTAGTTTTTCTTCTGAAGCAGAGCATTATATCACAATTTCAGTTAAATTGTGATTGAAGTCAGCAGACTCTAGAAATTAACGTGAAAAAATGAAATCAGACCAGTAAACAAAGAACCCAACCATTTCACCTGGCAGTGAAGTGCACCAGGCACATGTAGTTTCAAAAATACAAAAGCTGGAAAGCAGGTTTGGGATAAGAGTGGACAACCATAGAGCCCTTAACTTCATCAGGCTCACCACTTTAAAATACATACTTTGTCCGCAGGTCCTGGTAATTTTTTGAAGTCAATAGTAAATAGACATATTTAAATGCAAATCCATAACTCTGAACTCGATAACATTAAACTAGTATATCTCTGGGTGTAGTGCCATGTATGATTTGATTCATCAGAATAGCAAAGGGTAAACTGGAAAGGTTACATTCCTGTCCATCAGGAACACTGGAAAGATACTTAGCTGAGGATGTTAATATTGAGGTTTCACTCTCTTCTTTGAGTTACAGTAAAGGAAGTGATCGCATCTGGGTGGGCTTTTTTTGGACCATGATGGGAGCTATGCCAGGTCACAAGATCTGTTTCTGTTAAAGATGCTGGGTTCATCTAATTCATTTCAGAGAAATCTTTCATAATTAGCTGACTCATACACCAACACGATCCAATTCAGATGAAGGGAGGGGAAATGGTGAAATAGCTTGCAGAGCTACAGCTTCCCTCTTTAATTTCTGTATTAACTCTTAAAAGCCCTTTATTCATTATGTCTTTAGGCATAAATGAAGAAACTAACTTTAACTTTGTCTTTAACTTTCTAATATTGTAATTTAGAAAGGATAAGAACTACTTATTATTAATTTATTAGTGTTACAATAAAAGTTTTGCAACTGTTTTTAATGGTTTAAGTAATGAGGTGACATCTGAGCAGTAGCTATTACGATCTTAAATATTATCTTTTTTGCTTTATTATAAAGTCATTATTCAAAGTTGTGTGATCTATATTTTATGCCTGTGTTTTATCTCAAGTTTTTTACTTTAATCAAAATTCATAGGAATTAAAATTAGTTGAATAAATACTTTCTAAAACCAATCTGATTCATGAGAATGACCAGTGGGACATCAGGTGAACTACCTGGATCACTGGACATGCTTTATCTTCCATGTGGTGTAGTTTCATTAGTATACTGATGATGTAGGTGACTCATCTGGTATTTCTGTCTTCAGAGATATGGTGAGCATAGTTAACTCTGATTATGTAAATTCTTATGGACTCATTCTCCTCAAAATTAGTAGAAGGAGGAGGTATTAAGATAAGTCTCTAATTCATTACCACTTACTCACAGGTCTGCACACAGATTTAGAAGACCCAGTTTCTCAAGGAAATAAGCAATGCTACAATGGGAGATGTCTGCAGAATCTCTTGAATGAGCAGAGGTTGTCTTTCTTGATCGAGGAATAGGGACTCCTGGAAGAAAGAAGAAATGTTTCATACACATAGAAACAAACTGTAATAACCACTGGCTTTGCTAGTTCTGGTCCAAATGACACCTGAATAATTCATTTCTTTTTAGATTCCCATATGATAGCCATGATGACTGTCCTTGAGCATAATTTAGTCCATGCTACATGCCGTGCGTGTGATGCTACTGGCTAAGAAGACTGTGTTTCATCTCTTAGTTTTATAAGACATCGGTTTTTTTAAAAAGGAAGTGGAAAATAGAGAAATCTAAACAGCTGAAATACTGCTGGGAGAATAACTGTGGGAAGAACCAATATTTTGGGAAAAAAGAATAAGAGAAACTTTATAGCATTAACATTTTTATAAGTAGAGCAGTTACTGAGTCCTACTGCACTCAACACATTTTTATGGCCTTTAGCAGAAATGATATTAGCCTGAATGGCTACCACATAATTTGTTACTGCTGTCTGAAAAAGAGACTGAGAGTTTAGTAAGTCAAACTAACTGGAATCTATCTTACTACAGTTGAACCTTCAAGCTTGTAGAATTTTGTAAGGGTTTTGTTCCTTGGGTAGGTCAGCTTCAGCGGCTGAGGGTGAAGAAAGGGGAAGGAATAAGTAGCATGGTTGTTGCGATCAAAAAGCAAAAGCAAAAGACAGACCCCTTTAAATCTCTGGGCTTGTGAAAGGAAACTAGAAAACATAATTCCAAAAATCTTAAATCTGCAAGACAGGCACTTGTTTGGGAGTCATATAATGTTTGAACACCTGATATTAGCAGGTGGTACCCAGCACTTTCTTGGTTTCTATCTGACCACAAGAGATGAAATGCTGCTCTTCCAAACACCGAGAAGATATATACTCCTCTATTATCTATTTCTCATGCTGTTTGCAGTTTTGTGCTAGTCAATTCAAGAGGAACAAAGATAAAGAGCTTCTTTGGTGCTTAAGGTTTGAATTAACTGCCCTTAATAACTAGTTGTTAATTTTTCTCACAAAGCCTTTTCTAACTCCTGAATTTATCTAGTGTGGTACCAGGGTAAGGGCATGTTCTACAACAAGTTCTACAAGCTGCATCTAAGCTGAAGTATCCTGCTTGTGAAGAATTGTAAGCCCCATGTCAGAATAAAGACAGAATAAAGAGTTTGAAATCCCGTAGAATTATTTTCTGTGAAAACAGAAACAGTCTGTGAATGACTATCAAATGTATATGCTTTTGAAGTAAACAGAAAAGCAGGACAGCTGTCAAACAGATGTGGAATTTCTATCCTCAAAGAACAAGTAAGTGTTCCCATTGTATGAGTCCTAATAGTTGGTATATTTGTTCCCTTTTATTCTTAAAAGTTAATATCAGAAGAAGGCTAGTGTTTACAGATTGTTCAAGAACAGAGGATGGTCTAAAATAAGGGACAATAAATATCATATAATCAAGCATTGTTTAAAACATCTGATCCCATTTAGGCTTTGGAGTATCCTACATTTGTTTTACACACTTTTTAAATGTAATGGTTTCCCCTATTCAACCTTAATATGGTTGAACCCCTATTCAACCAAATTTCTGATTTATGTCTAACTACACTAGTTACAGAGAAATTTGCCTCAGCACTAATATTGTGAACCATAACATATTAGAAATCTTGAGTGAGAAACCTTGTGCTTTTTTATAATAAAATTTACCCAAATTTTACTTTTGTATTAATTCTATTTTTTTTCAGGTACTTGACTGATGAAAATGTTTTTTAATCTCTTTCTCAAACTGCTCTGTATTACTATGGGTATGAGAACTGCATTGAACATGAAAACTGAATTTTGTTGCCACATGTTGCAAGGTAGTGAGGTTTTTAGAAAGCTGTCAGTTAAAAACATATTTTCAGAGAATGACAAAATCATTGAGTTGGAAGAGGTCTTTAAAAGATTGTCTAGTTCAACTGCCCATACACAAAGCAGAGTCAAGTAGAGCATGTTACTCAGGTCTTTGACTAGTCAGGTTTTTATGTATCTCCAAGAATGTTTTAAGTAAAGTAGTACAGTTGTTCTGTGGCACTTGCACAGGATAGTTTTTATTTGTTGCCTGGTCCCAATTAAAGGAGAATGAGAAAGAACTTGTTACTTTAGCACTGCATTCTCCTAGCACAAGGCATTACATCATTCCTGTTGCTCATTAGCTCTGAAGGCAACCTGTTTAAAAGTGATGTTTAACAGATACTTTACCATGGCCTGTCTATCTCCAAAAGAAAGAAGCATCACTTCTGTATATTCTGCAGCCTCTGAAGAGATGTCTACTTGTCTCTGCCTGCTGCTTATTTGTACTCTACTGACTTATACTTTAAAAATACTTTTTTCTCTCCTTTCATTTAATTTGATCAGTTATACCTTCCTGCTAATGTATTTGAGTAAATTATTCAGTTTCATCAAGTTTGAACTTTATGATTCTGTCAGCTTCATTTGTTGCTTTCACACTTCTCTCACTCTCCTGCTGCTGCCTCTGTTGTGATATGCACAGCACAACAGGTTTGCAGAGTCCATGTCCCAAAAGAGTAAAGCAAGCGGTCTGACTGGCATTGACTGAGAAACTCACAAAGTATTGTCTGAAATAAGAGGGCTTAGCATTCTAGAGAGGGAGTTTAAGTGTAGCTTTTTGAGATTGATATAGATGTAGCATCATACACAAATAAATTGAATATGAAAAGGAGCTAGTGAGTTGGAGCACCAGGACAGTCTATAGAGGTCTTACTGCT
>JANVCC010010204.1:3483755-3622746 GCA_025345505.1 Todiramphus chloris collaris
TCATTCTTTAAAAGTCTCAATATCATTTGCTGGTTTTGAAAACCTGGTCAGAAGACTACCTTCCTTTCTGTGTTTACTAGAAATATACCCTAGATGCAGCAAAAATTTCTCAGTTCCCTAAGGAAAACTGTGGAAATGAACCATCCTAGTACAAGGAATCCTTTGCTAGACTATTTCCTGGAACACTGCAGAATGCTCTCTAGCTCATGCTGGATTTTCTTTGCATAGGGAGAAGGGCAGAGCTTGCAAAACTTGGCTTTTTTTTCTTAGTCCGTAGAAGCCTACTCAGGCTCAGTGCAGTGTTGTGAGTTGAACAAACACTGAAACATTCCTAACAATCTTATAAAAACATCCATAATGAGAACATAAAGACCAAACATCCTAGGCTACTTCTAAACATGTTAAAAGATTTGTGCTACTTGTTTCAAAAATCTTATGGGATCTGGCAGGGTTTTGGAAGCTTTCTGAGCTCTTCATATTACACAAATAATGATATTCCCAGGAACAAGTGCAGCACTGCCTCAAATATGGCCAGAGTTTTCACAGGCATGCAAGTGTGGGGTGGATTTTGATTGCCAAAGAATTATTTGTGCTTTCCTAGGAGAAACAAACACTTTTAATTTCTTTTGCAAATTTATATCCATTCACATGCTGTCTCAAGAGGAAAAGTATAAAAAAGCTGTTTAAAGACAGAAGCTATTATTCTTTATGAGATCTTCCATATCTTTACACATTTCTGGTTAGGCTTAAAACTCAAGCTCTCTGACAAGTGTTGCTGAATCTTAGCTGACAATAGCTTTCTCTAGCTAACAGAGATGCTGTTTTGTGTATGCCTGTGTATATGTCTGTATATTGTAAAGACATCTCCTGAGAGCAGTCTGGAAGTAGTTAGATAATCTTGTAGCAGGGAATGACAGCACAACCTGCTTCTGTAATGACTTTTTTTTTTTCTCCTCTTGGAGATGGTGACTGTTTTGGCTATGTCTAGTGCTTAGATGTACACTGTTTATGGGTTTAGGTGTCAAATGATACTGTACTTACAAATTCCAGGGTCTTAATAGAATGCGTTTTGAATGCTTCTCCAATGCCAAAGCCAAATGTTTTTCTGCTCTCACCTGTCTTGTAAGCTGAAAATTAGTGAAAACCAGAAGTAACAAATATGACATATTCTAGAGTTCTACTTAGTGTCAAAGGAACTCTGTAGCACAGGGTAAATTTCTTTGTGGGGAAGATATTTTCTGACACTGGTGTGGGCATTCTTTCTACCCAGTGGCAAGAGCAAAGCCCTAGTGATCAGTAAAATCACTGAATACAGTGTTTGCTTTACTACTGAATCAGAGCATTCCCCTGAAGAAGCACTTCTGACCTGTTCTGATTGTGTCCTGTCTTAGTTTATGCTTTTAATTATACACCCAATTTCCAATATATGTGCTAGGAAGCCACAATTTTTGCTGAAGTTACTCAGGGAGCAATACAATCATGCATTAAATATTTTATAAGATGCACTAGGTGCTTTATGTTCATATTAATCAGCTGTTGGCTTAAACAGATGTCAGGAGATAAAACATGACAAAATATTCAAGGAAGTACTTATCTCCAAATAGTTTACCCAAAATAGAGTTCATACATGTTGAAATGTTCTATGGTTGGTGAAATGTTCTATAGGCAACTGGCAGAAGCTGCAAAATCACAAGACCTTGTTCTTGTGAGGGACCTCAACTTACCAGAGATCTGCTGGAAATATAACACAGCAGACAGGAAACAGTCCAGGAGGCTCCTGGAGTGTGTGGAAGATAACTTTCTGACTCAGCGGGTAAGTGAGCCCACCAGGGGAGGTTCCTTGCTGGACTTGGTATTTACAAACAGAGGATTGGAGGGTGATGTGGTGGTTGGAAGTCGTCTTGGGCTTACCAATCATGAAATGATAGACTTCTCAATTCTTGGCCAAGTAAAGAGGAGGGTCAGCAAAACTATTATCATGGGCATCTGATGGGCAGACTTCAACCTGTTTAGATCACTGGTTGAGAAAGTCCCTTGGTGCACAGTCCTAGAGGGCAAAGGGGTCAAGGAAGGCTAGACTCTTTTCAAAGAGGAACTCTTAAAGGCACAGGAGCAGGCTGTCCCCATGTGTCGGAAGACAAACTGGAGGGGAATATGACGAGCCTGGATGAACAGGGAGCTTTTGCTGGGACTTAGGAGAAAGAAGAGAGTCTACCACCTTTAGAAGAAGGGGCAGGCTACTCAGGAAGAGTATAGGGATTTAGTTAGGTCATGTAGAAAGAACATTAGGGGGGCAAAAGCTCAGGTCGAACTTAGCCTGGCCACCTCTGCAAGAGTTAATAAAAAGCATTTTTACAAATACATTAACAACAAAAAAAGAACACGGATAAGCTCCTTCCTTTTTTGGATGCGAGGGGGAATATTGTTACTAAGGATGAGGAAAAGGCTGAGGTACTTAATGCCATCTTTGCATCAGTCTTTAACAGTTAGTACAGTTATCCTCAAGGTATTCAGTTCCCTGAGCTGGAAGATAGGGATGGAGATCAGAATAATACCCTCATAATCCAGGAATAGTGGTGAATGACCTACTAAGCCAACTGGACTCCCATAAGTCTATGGGCCAGATGAGATCCACCCAAGAGTGCTGAGGGAGCTGGCACAGGAACTTGACAAGACTCTCTCCATCATTAATCAGCAGTTCTGGTTAACAGGGGAGGTCCCAGATGACTGGAGACTTGCCAGTGTGACACCTGTCTACAAGAAGGGCAGGAAGAAGGATCCAGTGAACTACAGGCCTGTCAGCCTGACCTCGGTACTGGGAAAGATTATGGAGCAGCTCATCTTGGGAGTGATCACGAGGCAAGTGCAGGACAACAGGGGGATCAGGCCCAGCCAACATGGGTTCGTGAAGGGCAAGTCCTGTTTAACCAACCTGATCTCCTTCTATGATCAGGTGACCCACCTAGTGGATGAGGGCAAGGCGGTGGATGTTGTCTACCGGGACTTCAGGAAGGCATTTGACACCGTTTCCCAGAGCGTTTTGCTGGAGGAGCTGGAGGCTCATGGCTTAGACAAATGGACTCTTTGTTGGGTTAAAAACTGTCTGGATGTCTGAGCCCAGAGAGTTGTGGTGAATGGGGTTAAACCCAGCTGGCAACTGGTCACAAGCGGTGTCCCTCAGGGCTCAGTTTTGGGGCCAGTCTTGTTCAATTTCTTTGTCAATGACCTGGATGAGGGGTTTGAAGGCACCCTCAGTAAATTTGCAGATAACACGAAATTCAATTGGAGTGTTGATCTGCTTGAGGGTAAGAAGGCTCTGCAGAGGGATTTGGACAGGATGTAGTGATGGGCTGGGGTCAATTGTGTGAGGTTTAACAAGGCCAAGTGCTGGGTCCTGCACTTGAGCCACAACCACCCCAGGCAATGCTACGGGTTTGGAGAAGAGTGGCTGGAAATCTGCTTGTTGGAAAAGGACATGGGGGTGTTGGTTGATAGCTGACTGAACACGAGCCAGCAGTGTGCCCAGGTGGCCAAGAAGGTCAACACCATCCTGGCCTTTTTCAAAAATGGTGTAGCCAGCAGAAGTAGGAAGGTGATCGTGCCCCTGTACTCGGCACTTGTGACACCATACCTTGAGTACTGTGTCCAGTATAAGAAGGATGTTGAGGTGCTGGAGCAGGTCCAGAGAAGGGCAACGTGGATGATGAGAAGTCTGGAAAACATGTCATATGAAGAGCAGCTGAGGGAACTGTGGTTGTTTAGTCTAGAAAAGAGGAGACTGAGAGGAGACCTTATTGCTCTCCACAACTACCTAAAAGGTTGTTGTGAGTTTGATGTTGTTCTCTTCTCCCAAATTACTAATGATAGGACTAGAGGAAATGACCTCAAGTTGTGTCAGATTGTATATTAGAAAGAAATTCTTTACTGAGAGAGTGTTTGGGCAATGGAACAGGCTGTCCAGGGAGGTAGGTGGTGGAGTCTCCATCCTTGGAGATGTTTAAAAAACAAGTAGATGTAGCACTTGCGTCTATGGTCTAGTGGTTAGGTAGATGTTGGGATGAAGGTTGGGCTCGATGATCCTAGAGGTCCTTTCCAACCACAATAATTCTATGATTCTATAAATGAGTTGAGGTTTTAATAGAAGGAGACAAAAGGCTGAGTGAGATGGTGGTAAGGAATACTGCTAGTCCCAACCCTCTGTGAATTCAGTCTGTGGGATTTGGAGTACTTCGTATGCATCCATAGCTGGTGTAGACTCACAGTGACACTGTGGATACTGAGAGAAGCATAACAGCTACCAGGATTTAATGGTTTGGTTAATTTACTAGCTGGCAGGTAATTTTTCCTAACATAAAGAATTTTTAAAGTTACTCTGTTGTGAATTATATCTCTAATAATTTCTCTCTGCATTAAGGTATTCTATTACACTGTATAAAGATGGATAAATTAAATTTATTAATGAAAAAGTTAGATTAAATCTCTTTTTTTAAAGGCCATCAATCAATGGTCCAAATATACCAACAGTGTGGGTGGACAAGAGTGCTATTGCAGTTAATTAAATTGTATTTGCTCACAGATTTTGCTCATTTTCTAAGACAGTAATAAGAATATAGATATAAAAGAGTCAATATATTTATTAGAGAACAGAAAAACTAGATCTCATCTTGCATATATTTACTTTGCTCTGCCTATAATACCAGTGTCTTCTAAGAGACAAAAACTGTATTTCTCTTGTGATCAAAAATCAGATTTTGATGGGACAATGTGTGCTTCAAGAGATCATGTGGTCTGTAAAGAGACTGATAAGACTGGCCTAAAATGATTTGCATCAGTATTTTTCACCTATAGTGTACATGAACTGTACTCAAATTGCATATTGTACTATAATTTCTGGTCTCTGCTTTCCCCTGAAGACTATACAGAAATTTATGGGAAAGAACAAACTAGCACAGGCCAAAATCATGCTGTTTAAACAAAGGATGCAGTACCAAAGGAGTCAAACAACATGGGGACCTCCATTTTTTAACTTCCAGAAGACAAGGGACAAACTAACATACAAACTCCCACATCAGTGAGATATCACGTATGGCATCTGATATGCAGAAATGGAGCCCATAAACCTTCACAGACATTTGACACTTGCTGAGAGGCAAAGAGAAGTGGCTCTCTGTCCTACAGCAGAGGCAAAGTGATGTGTGTTGAGTCTGCATGACAGCTAAGGTAACAACACAGCATTATGGGCTTCCACACATACACTCATGAAAGAACTTCTCTTTCCTTTGTAAATAAGTACTGTTTTGTTCCTTTTACCATTACAAGAAATCTCATCCAACCTAGCTGGTACTTCTGCATGCAGTTAGGTAATTCTGCCTCAGCTGCACTCTGTTTCTGTTTGTGTGTTTTCTTTACAATTATTTTTTTCCCTTTTTCCTGGATCTCAGGTTTAAGTTATTAATGAAGTTATCTTTTTTCAATAAGGTTTTTTAGTTGCTCAGTCACTGATCATAAAGAAATTCAGGAATCTTAAGATGTGTAAATGGGTATACAGGGAAGTGGAGGTGGTTCTGGTTTAAGCTTTGGCAATACTTCAGAGTCAGCTCAGAGACAAAGCAGAGTGTGATGCTAGATCCTCATTCATAAAGGTAAACTCAGCTTGAGGAGGAGGAGCTAAGGGTACTTAATCACAAGAGGTTTGCTAACCTATCACATACATCTCCATAACATTAAAGTAGCTCTAAGAGAACAATGGAACATGCAGATTTCTGGAAACAAACAAACAAAAATAATAAAAAATTACAGAACTAGCACTTCTAAACTCCCTATAGAGACAGAAGGATTGAATCAAATTTCTGTTGTGTTTAAAAGAACAAAAACATTACACTTGGTACACATATGAATAAATATTTTTTTAATTACTTCAGTGTTGTACAAAAGTAAAATCTGCCAAAACAGATTTGAATAATACTGAGACTAAAAAAAACCCCATCAAAAACCTCAACAATCCTGACACCATTTCAATACCATTTTGTTGTTTTCTTGTTCATATCCTCTTTTATAATATTGAGGGGTAAATGGCTTTTCCTTTGTTGTTTTTTTACATGGCCATTCACAGTTTGGAACTAGTTGGCTTAAGTTTGTTTTTTTCTGAGTCAGTCTCTCCATGAAACCAGTCTATAAATTTTCAAGTAATTGAGTAAAACCCTATGTGATGAAGGCAGGCCAGGGTTTGGAGATGCTGGTCATAAACAGCTGGAATATGTTAGTTGTCCTAATGAAATGTGCTAATGTTACTTGGTTTACAAGAATTTTTTTCATCTTTCTTGTTTTCAAGAAAAGAGAAAATGAAATTACATCTGTTAAGTATTGCTGCCTGCCATGCTAGATGGAAAACATCTCTCATGTTACTCAGCTGCAATCAAGACACAGAAGTTACAGCATTGGTTTTCTACTGCATGTGTGTCAACGGAACATGCTAGAATGGAGCTAGATGACTGCTGTCCCTTTGGAAAGACACAGGTTTTCTCTATTGCTTACATGTGCCACCTCCCCACTTCCAGTAGGCTTACTGGCTGGCTGTCCACTGAGGTTGACTTCAAGCTCTTTCTTTTGTGTTCTAGGCTTTGTCTCCTACAATCTGTTTTACATCCAGGGTGACATCATTAGAAGAGAACTGTTATACTTCCCTTGATTGTAAAGAGATTATATGACTTTCCATTAACTAGAGAACTGGACTGTCTTCTCTTTTTGTTCCAAACCATCTCATATCACCTATGAACTCAACCATGGGAGTCAACTCATTGACTCCCATATTTTCACATCTTCTTTTGTTATGCTTGTTCTTCATGCTGCTGTAATGCATTGCTACTCATAATGCGTTAACCCAGTTTCTGTTCCAAATCACTGCTGTGGTACTTATGGCATGCTTGCTATACCACTGTCCTTCAAGCACAAATAGTTTAGTAGCTGTACCCTGTGCAGCTCAAATCTCATTCCACAAAAAGCATGAGTTTTGAACTGATTTCCATTCTATTGTGCCAGTGAATCTATATATGCAGGAAAGCATTGGAAGTCTACCATTCAAAACCTATGGCTGCAGACTGTCAGGCTGAGAAAGAAAAATATTTTGATTCAGCTAAGGATGATTTGTCATTCTCCAAGGGTGAGAGGGAAAAGCATTCTTTTCCCTTTTAAATATCTACTCTAACTGCCAAGCCTTTCAGATGATACCATTGTTCCCATAGCACTAAACGCCCAGAAAAAGCTCAGTTAATTCAAAACAGTGGTTTCTATCAGTTCTGCTGATCTCTGCCTTGAGAATATTGCTGCCTACAGGAAGCAGATTTCACAGAAAAGTAGCTGGTGCTGAAGATATGACATCCTCTGTTCAGTAATTCTGGAAATGTTGCAGTATATGAAAGAAAAATTGCAAAGGAGTAACATATGGTGGTGAGAAAGTGATGCAAATGTTTGTCCAGAGAGTGGTGCTCTAATCTCAGCTAAAGCATTACACTCCTGTTTCCTCTGCCTTGGGACACTGACAAAGTCCTGTCTTCATCTTCAGCCTCACCTGGAGACACACCCCAGTATGTGGAGATTTGCAGGCAAGGAGTGGAATTTAGTCATGAGGGAATAACTTGAAACATCCTACATTAAAGTGAATGCAAAAAAAAAAAAAAAAAAAGACCAAGGAGAACGGAGTCTGTCTTATTATCAAAGCTAAAAATCAGATGACTGAAATTAAGTTGCAAAAATAATCTTACTGGTATAGTAAGAGTGGGAGTATAGTTATGAATGAGTTGCTCCTGCTTTTACTGAATATTACCTTGAGAGTTTTGACAAGTGTAAATTGCTGCATATGAAATTGCCTTAATTTAGCCATCTGCAATGGAAATCACAGATTGGGACAGGTCAGACATCTGTGTAGTCCACCTTGAAGAAATGTATCTTTTTAAAGGTAGAAATTGATTAGTTTATTTGACTTTGTTCTATCAAGAGTTTTATGTGTAATATATGAAAACTCATAGTCTTTTAATAATTTGTTTATGTTACAATCTTTCATGCAGTCTTCTTTCTCGCATGCTTTTATTATTTGTGGTTGTTTGCTCAGATTTGGAGTACCAAGCTCTTTAGGAAATGTCAGTTTCATTGCTCCCTTCTTCAAGCAGGGTTCTTGGCAAATTTATTGTTTTGCTAAAATATTCTAAAATGTTAGAAATAGCTATATTAAACTTAATACGTAATTTGATAGCACTTTTTCTCAAGTTCAGCAGAACTATGGTCAGAATCTCGTGTGTGTTGCATTTTCAAGGGCCCTGAAATAAAGTGCTCTTTTCATGCCCTAGAGCACCCTTGCAAATTAGGCTTTGTTCAAAGCTTAACCTGAAAAGAGTCTAATCTGTACTTCAGAATTAGCTGTCATTAATCATGGGGTTGTAACCCTTAATAACCTTACCTGCTGAAGTTTTCTGGGTGCAGCTACATCAGTGACAAGGTGCTGTTTTTTGTTTGCTTAGAATCTGTTATTTCCCAGGAGTTATTTTCGAAGTTTGCCACAGGGTTTATTTGAGACAGCTAGTGGAAATATGCACATTGATTTTGGTAGGAACTGTACTTTTCTTTCTGACCCTGGGTCCTGCTTGTAGACAGGACACTGTTTCACAAGAGAGAAGGAGAGTTGTTTCACTGAGTTTCTATACTCATGTACAACAAGAAGCTGGGAATCATATGGCTCTGGTATTTGTTCTTTTTCAAAGAAATATCCATGAACTACATATGTCTCCTTGTCTAGCCATTCTGCCCAGTTCCCTAGCTAGTTAAGCCTATTGCATTACAACAATGTCGGAACATGACTTTAAATGTAAAACAATTGATGAACTGACTCATAACAGTAATCGGTTTAGATCTGAAGTAATTTTCTGTTGTGCTATAATGAAGATGACTCAACACAGTTTCTCCATGGACAGCATTTAAGAGAATAAACTTTTACCCTTAAGAAAGTTTTCTGTACTTTGCTCTTATTTTTTCATTTAAGATCCATGATACAAAAGATACGGAATTTAACTGAGCACTAAAATTTGTGGTTTTCTTCTTATCCAATTGTTTACAAGGCAGAAAGAAAAAGAAAACAAACCAAAATCAAGATACCAGAATGCTGGCCTTAAATCCTAGGAGTACCTTACATTTTCATATTGGGAAATCATATTAAGCCGCTCAGATTGCCAGTGTCCTTAGAGCCCTAATCAGATCTACAGCAAAATGTTATTATCTCATGTTTAATAAGCAGCGACATCCAACCCTCATCCTGTCCCCTTTCAGTGAACCAGAGATCTTTCTTAACTACAGGCCTTTCTTTCTCAACTATGAAAGGAGAAATGTAACTTAAAGAAAGGAATAGATTGTACCATTTATCATATTCATAATGACATAAGAATGTGTCAGTTTTGGATGTGTCAGTTGAATTAGCACTCAATTTCTATGAAGCACACCAGCTTTTTAAAGTCTTTTCTCAAAGGTTGCACTCCAAGCTTTTGGCTTGCTCCCCATGGCTCATAGTAAAGCAACAGCACCATGTATTGGGGGAGATGGACAGAAAACACTTTATTATTCCTAAAACACTTACCTAAAATTCAGATCAAGACTACAGGCCATTCCCAGCCTCTCTGAAATCCTTAGAAGCTGCGACATTACTGTCACTGAAACCTTTTTTTCTGACTCAGACTGGTACTGTGTACCTGACTCCCTGAGGTTGGTATGAATTCTTTTCTATACACAAAGATTATGCCAGTCCTGAATCTTTACCCTGTGATAAAGGAATAGTTTCTGCTAACTTGTTCTGGTGAAAAAAAGATAAGAAAACCCTGGACAAATCCTTGTGGGCATCCCTATAGGTTTGGGTTTTTTTCAGAAGCTTCCTTCCACAATATTTACTAGAACCATTCTTTATTAAAGAAGACAGCCTTTTAGACTGTAAAACAGCTATGTGATTTTTTTTTTTTTACAGCTTACTTGAGTTCTTGATAGGAAAATCAGTTTTCCCATCTATAACTCCTTGTTGTTGCTGGTAGGATTGTTGCTGTTGCGTATTGTAACATACAGCTTTAATTCCACACTGTTGTCTCACTGGTCTCCTCAGCTTGATAACTGTTAGATGCTCCTCACAACTACTAATGCTTTCCTACCACTCTCAGCTAAAGTTTTCTGACCTTTAGCCTTATCAGTCTGAACTACCTGAGGACTATGCACATTAAGGCCTGAAGATGCCTCTGGCACTAACATGTTACCCATTTATGCAACTTTTCTCCACCATTGCCATCCTTTGGGGCACAGTGTCTTTGAAATGACTGCTTAGAGTGTAAAAGCACCATGAATAATGTTTTTCTCTGCAAAGAGGATGGCATGCTGAACCCCTGTATGACTATAAGTGCCTCCTAGATGCAATTGCAAAGACACAGAATTCTGTAGACAGCTATCAGAATAAATAAGTTATAATTAAAAAAACCGCCCAAGACTATGAAGACATAACTGTGATGCCATTAGACAGAAGAGAATAAGAACAAAAAGCCTGCAGCCAGTTCGGCATGGGAGAAGGAACAGGAGAAGGGGTATTAGAGCACAGTCTGAGCTGCATTCTAAAGGAATAGCTGTGGTTAGTTTAATTTCTGATGTAGACATGTCTGCGGGGCATAAAGATGTTGGAGCTACCTGTATAGTCTAACTGCTACTAACTAAAAATTGTTTAGAACCTTGTATTAAAAAGACTATTTTTACTATGAAGAAGTTTTCTAGTATTACTCTTTATTTGTTTAATTTTCTTGTCTCCCACTAAGTTAAATTCTATGCATCACACTGCCTACATTATCTTTCAGGCAGAGGAAATATAAGCAGGGATTTGTTTTAACACAAATTTACAGATATACTAGAGCACAATGCTATATAGGGGAACTTGGGCATTCCTATTTCCTTTGCTGGTTTTTCTCTAATGTCAAAATCTCTAGCTCATGCTTCTGCTGTTTTATTAATTTGTGTAATTTTAATAACAACAATCTTAGACTCTGGGTGTTGCACAACATTTAAAATATGTTCATTACAAAAAACCAGAACAAGTTGATCTTCCTTTCAGTTTAACTGATGCAGTTTCACCCATGGTGTTCTTCACCTAGCACATCTGCTACTACACTGTAGGCCAGTTTACTTCCACTCTCAATCCACAGTCCTGTTGAAGTGCAATTTCATAGGGATTAGAAGACTCTTTCCTAGGGGATTCAGGATGGTAGAAGAGTTATTTCATGATTAGCAAGGAACGTCAAGGCAGCTGCCCATCTCACTTGGGATCATTTTGTTTTAATGTCTGACCTGTCCCTATTCTTCACTTTCTACTACATACACAAACATCCAGAGGCATACAAATGGAAGCAATAGTCCCCTTTCTTTCCTCCTAGCCCCTTAGCAAAAGATTTGTGGTTATTTTCTTTAAGGTGATATGGAGCAACCAAGGTGTAAGGACTGAATAAATTTATTTCAGCTGATCTGTTGTTAGTCTTTTTATCTTTGAATTTACCTGCTTTGAACTAAACCAGGAAGCATAACTAGTGACTAACGCAGTTACTTTTTGTAGCACATACTTAAATTTATACAGTGCTTTGTGCTTTATAACTAGAACAGGTTCCTGCTTCAAGGAACTTATCATCTTAAGTGGGACAGGTGAGATATGGGAAATTAAAAAAGAAAAAAAAAAGGCAGGATAATATGCTGCTGAAAGGAAGAACCTTGTAAAGACATGCTTAGCACATCCTTTCCAGGATTGCTCCACATGCTGCACTTCTGATTGCTCCATGTTCAAACCTGTTCTTCTCTAACAAAAATAATATAATTATGTGCCAGTTGTGGTTCTGGCATGTACAGAAGACTGAAAGAGACAACTGAATTTATATACATCCTGAAAGAGTGCACAGACAATGAAAATTTGGGTGACTACCAATCCATTTTCCCCATTTAGAACATTTCTAATCTTTTGGCCTGAGAAGTTCCTCTTCATTATGTTTTTTTAAGTATTTACCACTTGCTCTAGGTAGATTAAATTACAGATAGAGAAAAGTTCAAAACCACCAAATGACTGCTCCACCAGGACCATCTGCTTACAGATAATAACTCTAAATTAGCAATAATGAATGCTATACTTTAGCATTCAAACCATCTGACTCAGCTGCTCGATTCAAAGGTCTTTGCATCTTCTAAGAGAGGGAATATGTAGCATATGCACAAGATTTTTGAATTCCACTTCAGGTAAAGAGTCAATTCCAGAAACCAAGATACGTTAAGAGTGATATCATTTATGTCTTTAGACAGTATCATGTCCCATAAAGCCTAATAATACTAACAACAATAAAAATGTAAATAATGAAAACATTAATAATTAATAATAAATAATAATATATTAAGTAACTTAAAACATGTTTAAATTGTGTAAATATTGGAAAAGTAGAATATATATTAAAAATTCTAATTTTAATTATATCAAAGCTAGGATTTTGTTTCTTCAGTACTGCAACATGAAAAATTAAGGGTAAATGGGATGAATTTCTGCTGCAGTGTATTTTGGAACTCATCACCCAGCAACTGTACACCTTGAAAGCACTTTACCAAATGTCATAATTAGCATATTTAGATGACATTTCCCCACAAAGATGAATAAAAAGAATGTCATAAAATGTGCTTTGAGATGTGCATGCTCCCTACCATTTATCTGAAGTGTTGACCAAACTAATAATTCTTTGGCCTCTTTCTGATCCTTTAAATTAACTTGTTTAGATTTTCCCCAGTGCACACTTATGCTCAGGAACTGGGGAATTTTAAATACTTAGCCCATCAGAAAACATGATTATTCTGATATATATAATAAACTCTTAGCTTTGTAAAATTCTAATGATTGTGGTTATCCAGTGGAAAATGGCTTTTTTTTGTCTCTGTACACCTTTGTATATAAAACACAGCAGCAACCTGACACAGAGAGAGGCACCAGAGGTCCAGAGTGTGGAGCTGTGCAGGAATGCAAAACAAAGTCAGTTCAGGTCAAACACCTTTCAGGTATAGGAAGATCCATAATCCATAAAGTGCATCGTTTAGTATTGAGCATTTTTAAACAGAGATAGTCTGTCCAAACTGGTTTAGAAATCAAATTAAAAAGAAAGGAATAATAAGCTGAATAAGATGAAAAAAATAATATTGAAAGAAAAATAAGAAGAACTGAAAAAGCAGTAGCAAACTATCCTATGTTAATTCATAATTAACTGCTTTTTAGGCTCGAAATACTGGATTTATTCAGCAGAGGGTATAAACCAGCCCAGGAAAACTCAGCAGTGTTATCGACAGGCAATTTGTCTGGACATGATTTTATACACATCTTAATAAAATTTTAATTCCAAAAAATATTCCCCAGCAACAATTCTTATATCATGTTTTAATACAATTCAAGCACAAGAGATGGGTCACCTTCTTAAACTTGGTTGTACGTGGAGATAAATTTATAATCACTGTGATCAAGACACTAGAAACAATGATTGGTTGGCATGTGACAGATAGTCCCAGAGATCCCACTCGTCAGGAAACACATTAAGTTTTATTACTCTTCCCAAGGAAAATAGAAACCAAATCTAGAGAGCAGCCTTGAGGGTAGAGAGCTACCAAGAGTTCAAAGAACTTTAAATTCTACAGGAGTTTATATATATAAATGAAATGATACATGGTGAAGTTGCCTTATTCCACCAGTGCCAAAGGTCTGATGCATTACAGCCTCATCCAGGTCAGTTTTTTGGCATTAAGGGAGGAAAGTATTTCTGCCTATACTTTCCTGTGGGCTTTCAACAGCAAATGGGGTGGGTGGGACTGCATAGCTGGATAGGGCAGCTATCCTGAAAGATGTCACACAGGTAAAGGACATGGAGGGAAAAAAGAAATTAGCTCAGTTAGGGGATAACTGCTGAAGAAAATTAAGTTCTTATGAATCTGTGGGTGTTTAAGAAAGCCAACAAATGTATTTCATACAGAAGAATATCAGCTTTATTGAATTGAGGCTAAAGAGCAACTGGGGAATCATAGACAAGCTAGAAAAAGAAGGTGTTTGAGAAGTGATTAAATATTTTCTTCTTTCACTACTTCTTTCCTAGTGTTCTCACACATTTTCCCATCTATTCTAGAATGAAAAAAGTGTCCCAAGACATTGAATTTAGTGACAAAACCCATCCAATTGATGATAGGATCAGGATTTCACTCCTAAGTTGTTTCATATGCTAATAGGATTTACACTTATGGGAAAATGAGACCTCTAATAAGCCTTGTAGAAATCCTGACAAATCTTACATATATTTCCTAATCCCTTTCTTCTGGATAACTCTCTGACTGAGCTCAGCAACAAACTCTTCAGAACTTGGCACTTTTCAGCGGATCATGTTATTGTCATAAACGCAGCCTGGAAGTCACCAGGTTCCTGAAAAGATCTGAGTATTTTCTTCTGTTTCTCAAAGATCTATGTAGAGTTTCCTAAATGCAAAATTCAGCATATTCTCTGTGGTAGGGAGTAGCAATATCAATATGTCCCAACATCTGCCCTTAAGAAACAAGACTTTGTGAGAGAAATGATGTAGAACTGTAATGAGCAGCATATGGTCAATTTGTAAGCACAATCAGTATTATTATGTTGCTAAAAAAATAACCCAAGCCAAATGAAAAAAACAGCAGAAAGGAATTATATTTGTGAATTTTAGGACCTTGGTATAATTCTGTCCTTCCAGGTGCTTAGATAGTGCTTGATACTGCAAAATGTATTTCTACTTTGCCCATTTTTTTCCTAATGGAACTGCTTCTGGAAGGCAAGAGTGGAGCACTTCATTGCAAAGTTCTGTAAAATACCAGAGCAATGTGTACAATTCTGTCTGTGACTATTCCAGAAAGTCAGAATAACTAGTCAACTAGCTAAACACATGTTTCAAGAGATTGAGTCATTTTATAAACTTAGAAGGCAATACATTTTCAAGCCCAAGGTAGAATAGGCTGTAAGAATGCTATTACTGTAGTCTGAGTACCAAAAGGCAAGGAAACCTGATGAGAAATGCACAGAGAATGATAAGATAATTCTATGGCAGAAGAGAAATCTGCCATCTCATGTACATGGAAAGGCCACACTGACCTGCTAAGTGCTTCATTTCAAGTAGGCTTCTTCTGAAGGATGTTTAGACCTTGACTCATACTTTTCTGTCTGTGACATTTGTTAATTATCCAAAAGGATACATCTCTACAGATGGGAATCAACAGGTACCACATCCTTACCAAATGGAAGCATTGATTTTATGGTAGGCAGGACAGACTCTCCATAATTGCTGTCCTAAGGTGTAAAGGATAAATCCTATTAATGAGACTTATTTTACACAATATCTTGCAACTTTTCAAATGATAGCATTGGTATTTTCTTTGATAATGTAATAGCGAGACCAACTTAACAAAAATTTATAAACTGAGAAAATGAAATGGTTCTCTATCTAAACAGATTAAGCAATAGAGATGTTTTGGGAACATTTTAGTATGTTTCATTCAATAAGCCAATCCATTAAAGAAAACATTGATATAAGACCGCAATAAAAGGAGAGGAAATAGTACAGTAATTTAGATGTTGCAATATAACTTCACACTATCTTCAGGCTTGTAATAAAAGGTTTCGAGAGCACTAGACATTGTTGACACAACAATTTAATTCACCAGAGAGCAGCCATTGCTTAAAGAAGAGACACATGGCATGGCCAGATGGGCCACTGCTACATCAGGAAGTAGTGTACTAACCCTGTACTTAATTTACCCTGCTTGCTATACTTGTAGGAAAAGAACAAGTAGTGCAAGTAAGTTAGAAATTAAGTTAGAAGCATTCCTTCTGTAAGCATATGATTTAAAATGTGTCTATTTCCATTTGCCAGAAAATGAATTACTTTATTTCTCCATAACTTGGAATTCCATGCACTTGTCTACCAGCTGGGTTTTACCTGCAAAGATGGTAGATCTTAAAAGAGTGAATTTAGTACTAAATGATCCAGGAGTTTGGAGGAGAGGCAATGTCAAGTGTCAAGACTCTTAATAAAGAAGTATCTTTTCATTTTGTTGTTATGTAGTGGTAAGTTGTTCCTTTGTAACTTGGGATGACTAACTAGTTTATAAAATCAAAGACTTGACTGTGATTCAGCTTGCTATTTGCCATATGCTGTTACTACTGGACAGATGAAAAGACTTTTTTTATTTAATGGACGAGGCAGGGAGCAGATATGAAACATCAAAAGTTTTTTTTTTTTAATATAAGATGGCAAAAAAAATGTTAATCAAGTTGCATTTCTGCATGATCTGGTGTAGTTTAGTTCTGCTTTAGCAGGGGGGTTGGATTCAATGATCTTTGGAGGTCCCTTCCAACCCCTAACATTCTGTGATTCTGTGAAGCAGAATTCTCTGGGTCATTTTGTCCACTAAACCAGTCAGAAGCTGCGCACAATAATCTAAATAACCATGTTGTAGGTCTCCAATAATTTGCCCTTCTAGCTAGAGTTTTCTCACTGTAGAAGTTTTCAGAAAGGTTAAGGTTTGAGTGTCTAGATGACATATTACATGATTTTCCTCATTATATCTGTTAGCTACTTAACTTGCTTTTTGACAGGTCATGTGGACATAACAGATGTATATTCAACTGCAGGGAGTTTTGGGAACTGGAACTGGTCTTGTGTTAAGATGTGTGATACACCTGTCATAGTGTTATGCCAGAAGTCAGTAATAAGTTATCTGTTCTACATAGCAGGTGTCAATAATATTCCACCCATCTGCTGTATTGTTTCTAATAAGTGTTCACCAAAGCAAGTCCACTGGAAGTGTAATCAGTGCTCATTAAGGCTCTGGGAAAAAGGTAGAACAACTGTGTGAGTGACTGATTACTGCAGCAGAAAAAAATGTTTGCAGGTCATATTTTTTTGTTTGCCAGCTGCATTTTTTTTTTACTCTCTACCTTTTTGCTGTTTAGTTGATATTACTGTAACCAAGTGCTAGTGAAGCTGTTTGCATCCTGTAATTAGGACTTTTATTTTGCCAATGTAAGAGATTTTTTTTTTTTTTTTTTTCCCCTTTATATGGTAAATTTTTTGGTTCCAATAGGTTTTATAGGTCTCTTCTACAAATTTTTCAGGTTTTCAGCAGGGTTCCTGAAATGTAGACACAAGAATGAGTGTCATACTCCAGCATTAGTCTCATGGCAGAAATAAAGACAAAATTGTGTCTTTATTCTTGCACAGTACTTCCTGACATATAGAATTGTAGAATAGTCCAGTTTGGAAGGGGTCTCAAAAAATCATCTGTTCCAACCTTTTGTGGGAAGGAGAGCCTAGACGAGATTATCTATCACCCTGCCCAAGCACATATTGCAAAATTCCAGCAATAGGGACTCTACTCTTTGTCCCTGAGGAGATTCTTCCCATGAATGATCTTATTGTGAAGAATTTATTTCTTCTGTCAAGGTGAAATCTGTCTCAGTGCAACTCATACATGTTACCCTTTGTCTTCTCCATCTGGCTGCTTGTGAAGAGAGAGCATCTAATCAATTTGTGGCCACTCATAAAGTACTGAAATACCACGATGAGATCTCCCCTGAGACTCTTTGTCTCCAGAAAGCAAAGAATTGAATCCTTCAGCCTTTTTTTTTTTTTTTATAGGGCAGGTTCCCTAGCCCTTTCATCATCCTCATAGCCCTTCTTTAGACCCTCTCCTATCTGTGTCTGTCTTTCTTGAAATGCAGGGACCAGAACTGGGCACCGAACTCCAGGTGTGGTTTGACAAGTAGTAAGTGGGAAGGTCTTGTCTCTATCTGTGCTAATAATGACCCTGCAGTTGCAGGTGAGGATCTGATTTCCTTTCGTTGCTGCAGCAGAGCACTGAGATGTGTTAAGTTTGTTGTCCACTAGGAGCCCCAGGTCCCTTTAGACAAATCTGCTGCCTAGGCATGATCTTTGCCTTTACTGGGCTTTCTGGTTATGTCTTCTCAAGTGCAGGACTTTGTTAAACTTCATACAGTTTTTGCTAGCCTACTCTTCCAGCTTGTCCAGTTCTCTCTGTAAGACAGCTCTCCCTTCTGACACGTCCATCTCACCACCCAGACTGCTGTTATCAGCAAACTTGGTAAGAGTGCTTTCAATCCATCATCCAGATAATTTACGAAGTTGTTTGTGATGGGTTGACCCTGGCATAGCACCTGGTGCCCACCAAGCCCTTCTATCACTCCCCCCGACCTCCGTCAGCACGACACGCAGGGAGAGAATAAGACGAAAAGAGCCGTGGATTATGGTAGATAAGATGTTATTCTCTACTTCCCATCTGCAGGCAATGTTGGTCGGAGTCCAGGAAGCCGGGCTCCAGGAACACGTAGCAGCCGCTTGGAGGACAAAGCTGAATGCCCCCCCAATCCTCTTCCTGCCCTTTATAGTTGAGCTGATGTATGGTATGGAATATCCCACTGGTCAGCTCAGGTCATCTGTATCTCCTCCCCCATCCTGCCCCCCATCCTCTGGTGCCGTGTGAGCACTGGCAGTCATAACACGGGTGTGTTATCAACACCCTCCAGCTCCCAGTGCTGCAGCGTGAGGGCAGGATGGGGAAAAGCAGCTCAGCCAGACCCACTGCAATGTTGAACAGTGTGGCACCCAGTACTGATTCCTGGGGCCCCTGCTTGTGACAAACATGTCTGAGATGCACACATGTGGACTCATTGTATGGTAATAGAGTCACCTGAATGTTGCAGGTACATTGAAAATCTCTAACAACAAGCACTTTTTAGAAATACTTTTACCTGTCTATGTTAGAAATATAGTATTTGCAGCTGTTCATCTGTCTTTTCATGGGTCTCCTCTTTATTTTTGTGAAGATACAAACTTTGAAAGATTTATGAGAAGATTCTTGGTGAATATTAAAGTACTGTAAAATGTTTCTGACTGTCTTTTCATGCCAATTCCCTCAATATTTTTTTTCCATATCTTCAGGTGTATATTCCAAGACACTGAAGTACAGGTATCTTTTTTTTTTTGGGGGGGGGGTGGAGGGGGAGGGTGTTCCCCTTTTGATGTAGTGATGAACAGTAACTTATGACTGTGAAACTGAAGTTATTTGATTTTGTTTTGAAACTTCCATTTAAGTGGAACCTATAATCTCTCTGGGAAGCTATTAGAATGTTAATTATTTTGACAATAAGCAGATTACATTTCATTTCAGAGTCCAATTTATCTAACGTTAGTTCCAGTCTCTGAGTTTTAATTCTTTACCATATTTCCAAATGCAAACATCTCATAGAAGGTTAATAAACCATTCATTATAGTCTACTGTAACTGTAACACTATGTGTTTACTAACTAGTACTCTCTTTCAGAAAAATAACTTTAATATTAAACATAAATTCTGTTTTCTTCTCCATAGTGTTTTTAGTCTCATGTAGACTAGTCACTTAAAATCTGAGCACGTAGCAGATTTTATTTAAAAGCATTTTAAATCAGTCTTTTTTTACCATCATTTGATCTTCTTTGCCTCACATGGAAGGATCTAATGCATTTCTCTTCATCAGTCCCTTCCTTCTTCTCTTCTGTAACTTAGTGATCGTTGCAAGCACTAGTATTACACTATTAATAACAAGTGATTGTGAAAGAAAGAGAACAACAGTAGAAGGGAGAGAAAACTTTCTTTGGCCTGCAGGCTATTTTCTTGCAAGTAAATGTGTGGTTTAGTGGTCCTTGGTGTAAATCCATGCAAGTCATAGAATGTTTTTTATCCCTGAGAGGAATGGTCTCTGATATTCAGTATGGATTTTGTCCTGGACTGTGTCGACTGTAAGCTCCTTGCTTCTAGAAGGTCTTGTCCAAAATTCAAAATGTTTTTCCCTGCCAACTAATCCACACACAGTCAGTGACCACACACACACATAGATCCTGTTATAAGGAGTAATATGAACCTTACATTCCAATACCCATTACTCACACTTCTCTATCTTCTTTGCCTATCTTCTTTGTAAGGATTAGAAAATTCTCATAATGCCAGCAAAAAAACTGGCAACCAGGATGTGCAAACTTGATTCTGGAACTTGCTATTTATTTCAGTTAAAATATATGTTACCATAAGGTAGTATGATTATTATAAAGAGGATGTAACGTTGGGGGTTGTATAATAGATGAGTCACACTATCAACAGTAGTTGCTTCCATGAATAAGGCAGACTGATCTATTTCATATCCTCCATGAAGAGTGAAAACCACAAGGTGGCTACTAAATGAATTTCCTCCCTGTGTTGATTAGAACTTGCTCTGCAGCATGACAGAAATATTTATCTCCCAAAGAAAATACTGCCTTACATAGAAGTGATCTTGCAAAGTTTGAAAAGTCAACAAAAATGATACATAGCCAGGAGCAGGAAAAATTGTATTTCTTTCCTTTCACTCTCCCATGACTTGAATGTTAAATTTTTGTTTCAAAACTGGTGAATGTCTCTGGTTAACAAGTCTTAAGACTACAGTGTGATAAATAGCGTGGGTGAAGCACAGAAAGGGTCTTTTCTCTCACTTGCTAACACTGCGTTCTCTCTCTTATGTTGAAAGGCAGTTAAGTCAATTTTGATATCCAAGTGTCTTCCCAGAGAGAAAGCAGATGATATAAAATCTGTAACACTTGAAATTTCTTTGTTATAATTGATGTGACTGTTGACTCAAATGTACTATAGTATTTTCCTTTTAAAAGTAGATTTGAAAGTTCTATTATTTCATGCTATTAGGATTAGCAGAATTACATTATTAAAGATACTTGAAGTTTTACATAATTGTATATAAAGGAAATCAGCCACTGAATAAGAATTCAGGCGGGCATTTTCTATTCTGACGACAGTGATTTTCTTTTCTTACGTTTTCAGTTTTATCCACTGCTGCCTTTATTTCATTTAAAAGAAACAGTCAGACTCCTGAGGCAATATTTTCAGATGCGGTTGTCCAGTCCTACCATAATACCCATTAGTCTGCATGACGCAGAACAGAAGGTAGAACAAATGGAGAAATACTTTGTATTGTAAAATACAATTAATCTAGATTCAGACTGAGACAGGGAGATTAACCTGAAGGAAATAAAGCAATGTTAGATTTCACCTATTGAAACTACATTTCAGTTTGTAAATAACAAGTGAGGTAATAAGAGATCCGTTCATGAGCCCATTTTCTACAAACATTGGACACCACCAGTAATTACAACTTTTTTTAAAATACACTTGATACCACAAAGCTATCATTCTCAGTAGCTCACTTGAGCCACTGCATTTTTAAAAGAGCTGGCAGTTAAGAAGGTTGCTTTTACAACACCTAACCAAGACAAATGCCGAAGTCTTGTGTTCATGAAGCTAATGCTGAACACCTTCTTTGCAGTGAGGAGACATGGCCTGTAGGAGATGTACTCTGGCTTATCAGAATGAGGCAGCCAATCAGAAAAAGTGCCTAATAGTAAAGTCTGGAAAAGTTTGTTTGCTTTTCCTTTTATTGACTTCTAAGGAACGAGATATGTGTCTTGTTTTCTTCTTCCCACAATGACTTTTTCCTTGTAGAAATAAAAGGTACAATCCCCCACCTCAAAAGGACATCTATGAAAATATTCTAGTTGTCTTGGGGTAAAAATACTGTGCCCTTAAAGTCTGACACTGCTTAACTGAAGACCTTAAGATCATCCTGATTATAGGATAGTTACAGGTGTAAATCTTCAAGTTCAGACTGTAGCTTGAAGGAGATAGACAACTAATGTGCAGTAACTCGTTACTCTGAGATAATTTTTTTTTGTGTTGAACCTCTTGATTTTCATGAAAGCCTGGATTTTTAATAGAAATGATATACAAAATTCTTTAGACTGATCTGAGAAGGGGTAATGGACCACCCACATGTGGTGGTCTGAAGAGCAACCTTACTTACAATAGATCCTCTGGTTGTCAAAAGTCATGTTGCAGCAATGGAGAGATGTGTCTTGACACATGTCCCAGTTAATGTGGGAAATAGTTGGTAATGTGACATCCTGGTGTCAGAGCAAACTCACAGAGCCACAGAATGAAGCCCTCTGACCAATGATCTGTTAATCTGGTTTCTGAGACTGTCTCAGGGCAATGTGCTGGTTTGCACCTTGTCAAGTAGACTAAAACATTGCTGGGTTGTAACTCAACATTATTACCACTGCACCCATGCTTATGAGAACTTGCTTTTATTGGCAGAAACTTTTGTATTTACATCCAGATTATTACTAAAAAGTCTGATTATCATTGGAGAACCACAGTCCTTGTAGTTAACTAAAAACATCCCCATTCCATGTTTATTTCTCAGTGGCATCTACTTTGATGTCTATCAGTCAGCTTTCTTAAATTGCTTATTTGGCATGTTAAGGATATTGCATAGTGTTATTTTTAACCAGAATGTTATGCAGTACCAAGTCAAACAGCTTATTGTAACTCCAAGCATATTGCCTCTGTGTTATATCTCAGCCAAACCTGGAGTCTGATTGGAGAAAGCAGTTTCGTTTGGCAAGATGTATTTTCTATAACACAATGTTAACAGGCGATGATTATATTCCCATCCTTTCATCTTTTATCTCCTTGCATTCCATATTAACTCACCTCCTACTTCACCTGGATTAATCAGGTAGTAAGTATTTAGTTCACTTATGTGCTGTTGTGAATAATTGTGAATAATTATCTGTCAAGCTGTCCCTGGTTTTGTAAGATATATTTAAAACTAATATTAGTGTGATATTCTTGGCTACCTCATTTAGGATTCTTGAGTGCAAGTCCTCCTAATTTTAAGAAATTCATCTCCAAAGATGGTGCTGAAAACAGCATCCTCCTTAATAACCTGTAAACTGGACAGGACTTTATCTCCTTTCCTGTACTCTGCTGTTCTTTAAACACATAGACACACAAAATACACACACCAAATAAAAGCTCTTCTGCTTTTTCTGCATAATTCCTGCTGAGTGTCCTGATACCACTGCTATAATTTTTGGGTTTTTTTCCCCTAAATGCTTTACCTGCTCTTTATCCTTCTGTGTCAGGGATTTATACCCGACGTCTTAACATTACTCCTGCATTTATGTATTTTTTTTTGCCTTTTTTTATTTCTTATTTCTGCTTTTATTTTCCTGATTTGATTTGCCAAGAGTAGGCGAAATTTTTTCTTTCACAACTTAGTCAAGCCTAATCAAGTCGTGTACTAAAATCTTCATATTTCATTTTGGAATATGTATGCCTCCACTTTTTCTCTCAGTTTTATTGTTTTTCCTCACTATTAGGCAGTTGATTTCTGACATCTGAGTTTTTCATCAATCTTAATAATATATAAAATTTAGACTGAAATCCAAATGGTCAAGTTTCAATCTAGATTTTTTGGCTTAATTTGAAGACAGGGGAAGAGACAATATTTGTATGCATCTATGTCATATATTCTACTCTAGTTGCCATCATAGAGTAGGTGCAGTTTAGACACCTAGTCAGATATGCTTTTGACAAACATGACCATGCAGCAACTGATCATGTCTCTCCCAATGTCAGTGATGTAGTACCTCTGGTGCATGGCATAACCTGAGCATTAGCTGTCCTACCTCTTAATTTGTATTCAAAGAAAATCATTTAAAAAGTATAAGAAATTTTTAGTTAGATATTTCAGGGATTTCTTGTCCTTGGAATAAACTTTGTTTTAAAGTTTCTTATTTACTACTTACATGTCTTTATCTTTTTAATTGCTAAAAATTATGTTGTATCCTCTTTAGGTGTCAGGCCTTCTGGTGTATGGTAATGCATATGCAGATAACGCACTTATATCTCTTATAATTTCTCTTTGCTGGTGGTTTCCAGTTTAAGGTTGAAGCTATCAGGGTAAGACACAGATTTAATAGATTTATTGACCAAATTTCAGTCAAAGTGTAAGAATAAAGGAAAACAAGGATAAGTGGAGAGATTTAGGCCCTAGATTAAATTAACAGAATTGTTCTGGTAATTGCTTATCACATTATGAAACCTTTGAAAACTTCAGGGATAAATCAAAGCAGTGATTTTCCTGAAAGAATTTCTCAGCTAAGCTCAACACAATGATTTGCTTGGTCAGGTTGATCAGATTTAGAAATATTCTTTAACAAATGAAAGCTACATCCTTTCAGTGGCCAAATCTCCTAGCAGAATAGCATCTTAACTCTCCTGATGTTCTGTTTCCTTCTTTAGTGCAAGTACTTTCAGTCGAAAAGTTGTGGTGCCTTTTACATCCCATTTCCAATAGGGGCCTCCTGGGGAGCCATACAATGCAGCAAGCTTCTCCTTGGTGACTCACAATCCTCTTTCCAGCATTGCAGCACTGTTCTTTTCAGAGAAGAGACTCTCTAAATGGGAAAGAAAAGATGGATTATCCTTTCTGTTTTGCTGTTAGATGTTGCCCTCCGGCTTTTGGTAAACTTCCAGTGGTAGATATTTGGATTTTCTTGCCTTAGCAGGTACCAGGACGTTTTCATGTAGAAGGGGAGGTCTAAAAAGTCCTTTTGTCTGAGTCAAGGCCACTTAGCTAGTCATAAACTCAGTGGGAGCCACATGTTCAACAGAAAACATTGTCCTTCCAGAATTTCAGATTTATTCATAGAGGCTTTTTATTCAGTTTCAGACAAAACAAAAACAAACAAGAAGAGTCTCCCTCCTGGACTTTCCCTTCCAGCAGCTTCACAGTCTGTAAACAACAGAATAGTATGTTCCTTGAGAGATGATGTTCTGTCTCTTTGCCAGAAGAGATCACTCGTAAGAAGTGATAGGACAAGAGGAAATGGCCTCAAGTTGCAGCAGGGGAGGTTTAGATTGGGTATTAGGAAAAACTTCTTCACTGAAAGGGTTGTTAAGCAGTGGAACAGCCTGTCCAGGGAATGATGGAGTCACCATCCCTGAAGCTATTTAGAACACCTGTAGATGTGGCACTTAGGGACATAGTTTAGTGGTGGACATAGTAGTGTTAGGTTTATGGTTGGACTTGATTATCTTAAGGGTCTTTTCCAACCTAAATGATTCTATGTCCCTACAACTCTATGACTCTGTGAACAAATCATAACTCTGCAGGCTGTCTTCACTTCTCTTGGTAGCACTCAAGATCTAGTTTCTAGGTAACATATCCATGTCTGTTCCTTTATTTCACAGCTCTGTCCAGATGAGATCAGCCTGAAGGAAGGAGATGGGAATGGAGCCTTCACCTTTATTTTTAATGGAAGTATTTCCAAAAGGGTCAATAAAATCTAATTCACATCCACAGCTATGACCTACTTCTAAGTATTCCAGTCATCAAGGGTACATCCAGCATTGAGGTCTGCTTTTGCATCTGTCTTTCCTGCATCTCCTAGCTTGTAGTCAGTACCTACAAATGGTTTACCCCAAACATTTTACTGTTAAAGCCTTCCAGGTAAGAAGACAAATCTCAGGATTTGCAGCAATAATTAAAAATAGTAATTTGTGTAACTAAGTTTGTTTCTTTGGTTTTTTTCGGTTTTTTTTTTTGACTTGATGGTACTATTGAATCATATGTTCAAGAATTTTCCTATAGTCATGCAAGCTGAAAATTTAGCCTTTAAAAGCAGTGTGGGACATTATCACACATGACATGATCAAAAATCCTTTAAAATATCAGTTACTGGAAGTTTTGAGGATACTTGCGTTCTCTTTACCCCAGAGCAGGACTCTGAATGAAGCTGCTATACCTAATAAAAGAAAAAAAAGAAAGAAAGAAAGAAAAAAAAAAAGAGGCAAAACTGAGTAATTTACTTTGAGATAAACGCAACAGTTTCTACATCAGCTGTACATATTTGTACACTCCTGACTGACTTGGGAAGCATGAAAAATTGATAGCTATCTGTGTAGCCTTGAATTGTGTTTTCTCTGTTTCCATTTAGCTTCCTCCTGTCACTGTGCATGCTTTCTAGGGTATTGACTTATTAGTCTAGGTCAGGGACACCATCATATTAAAAAGAAACGCACAGATTAAAAGATATGTCTATCTGTATTTATAAATACTATTTTCCCACATCAGCAAGTGTCAAGGGTCTAACACAGTTCTCAGTGTAAGACAAATTTTCTTATCAAACCTGGTTCATATTATTTTAATGTGTACTCAAAATTTCCATGGCTGTAGAAGCTCTTGTGTATCTTCTCTATCAGTTAGACCTGATCACTCACTTTTTGGCAACAGTATGAATGGAAGTTTTATATCCTATTAACCATAAATAGTTTACAGTGATGTGAATTAACCTTTTTGTATCTCTCACATCTGCTAAGTGCTGACTTAACCAGTTGACCAGAAAGTTCAGACTCATTTAGTGGTTTTGTAGTTTTACTATAAATTCTTTTTTGCTATTTCAGAATAGGTTAAGACCTGTTTCTTAATCTGAGAACAAAATACTTTTTTTTCTGGCTTCTCAAGAATGTGTAACAAATCAAAGCTTGATGTTTTAAACAATTTACACCTTGGATCACAAACATATTTTTAACAGATGTGAATAACATTTAAAGAAACCTCATTTTAGAGGATTTTGGAAATGCTGTTTGTCTATGAACCGTATAGACTTAGGCTGGAAAAACACTAAATGTCTAGTGTTTGACTTTTCAACAACACTATTTTTTCTCTTTCCCTTGCTTTCACAATTTAGTGTTTATAGTTGCTGTTACATGAGAAGATACATTGTTGCTCAGAAGACAGGGGTAGAATTGTAGTGTATCAACAGATGAGAAAGACTGGGCTAAACTGACATGAGGGAGAAAATGGGGAATATTTATAATTGAAACTTCTTCTTCTTCCTCATAATATCACCTTTAAAGCCATATCCTTCATTGATTACTTTTGTGTCTGCATATGCTTATAATTCATGACAATCTGCTGGTTAAGAGAGATTTCATATAGTCTAGCTCCAAAGGGCAGAAATTCTTCACACAAACAAATTCTTGTTTCAAGTCTCCTTTATCTCTTAGTTCAGCTTCTAGTTAGTAGAAAATAAGTTGCTGAAGTAGATTTTTTTTCTTCTGTCTGTTTTTTATTAAATCTATATGCATACCTCCCAGGAGCCTAGCACCATGAACAAAAATCAGACCATCTGGCTCCAGAGCTCATTATATTGTATACACACATAAATATCAGATGTTCCATATTTTCAAGGTGCACACACTCTTCTTCAAGTTGTCAAGGTAATGTTTTCACACTGTCTGGGTTTTTTTGATTACAGACAGACATAATTAAGTTAAATGAAATATCCACAGGGAATGCAATATTTCAAACAGAACACCTAATTAAGATATCTTTGTATTTCTATTGTTATCCTGGGTCAGTGGTTTCTGGAGCTTGTCTTATAGGTAGATTACCTACAGGTTTCAACACATTCTTTAGCTCAATACCAAGAATGTTAGTTAAACTAATGAAGTGTTTATTACAAATTTCATAGATTTTTTTTTTTAATTTTTAAAGTACAGGATGCCATAAACTCACATTATTGTGGACATAAACATTGTTATTTTCTATTTTTTAAATCTAGTAGGTCCTGCTTCTGTGTTATTTTCCTCTACATTCTCTTGATAGTCTTTTTTGTTGTTTTTTTGACATGTATATAATGAAACTGCATGATGGATTTACAAAAATGGTGGTGATGTGGAAGCACGGGGTCCAAACTTATTTGGGTGGGAAAGATCTAAGCCTACATTTACCTCTCTAGCCAAGATGTCTAATCTCAAGGGTACTCTTCAGAGGAGTTGTCTTCCTCCTGGGAACTCAGAATACTGAATTCCATGTGCCTGGGGGTTCTCTGGTGCAGTTCTGAACCAGTGATGCATATCATGTCTAGTACTTCCTAGTGGTCATCTCTGGGCTGCTCCCTGTAAGAGCACTGAGTTTGTCTCCAAAATTACCTAGCTTTTTGTACACTAAGAAATGAGGTTGTGCCTTCACTGCGCACAGGAAAGCAGCCTTCACTGGGGAAATAAAGAGCTTATTTTGCTAACGAAAGTTTTTCAGTCAGGTTATATACTTCCATCTAGACTTCCCAAATTTGGAGCTTAAACAAAGCTCCATTATAGTTTCGTTCCAGTACCAAAACCCTGCAAATGCCATTTAAAATATTTTAAACTGGTATTTTTTTTTTGGGCCCAAAGAGTAGTGGTCAATGGAGTTAAATCCATCTGGCGGCAGGTCACAAGTGGTGTTCCTCAGGGTTCAGTGTTGGGACCATTTCTGTTTAACGTCTTTATTGATGATCTTGATAAAGACATAGAGTCTATCATCACTAAGTTCACAGATGACACAAAGTTAGTTGGGAGTGTTGATCTGCATGAGGACAGGGAGGCTCTACAGAGAGACTTGGATAGATTGGATCAATGGGCCAATGGTAACGGTATGACCTTCAACAAGGCCAAGTGCTGGGTGCTGTACTTGGGCCACAACAACCACATGCAATGCTACAGGCTTGGAGAAGTGTGGGTGGAAAGCTTTCTGGTAAAAAAGGACCTGGGGTCCTAATTGACAAGCTACTGAATATGAGCCAGCAGTGTGTCCAGGTGGCCAAGAAAGCCAGTGGCGTCCTGGCTTGTATTAGAGATAGTGTGAGCAGCAGAAGTGGGAAGTGTATCCTCACTTTGAGTACTGTGTCCAGTTTTGGGCACCTCAATACAAGAGCGATATCGAGGTGCTGGAGAAAGTACAGAGGAGGGCAATGAAGCTGGTAAAGGGCCTGGAGAAAAAATCTTATGGAGACTGATTGAAGGAGCTGGGACTGTTTAGTTTGAGGAAGAGGAGGCTAAGAGGTGATCTCATCACTCTCTACAACTACCTGAAAGGACATTGTAGAGAGGTTGGTGTTGGTCTCTTCTCACAGGTCAATAGAGCAAGAGGGAATAGATTCAAGCTGCAACAGGGTGGGTTTAGACTGGACATTAGGGAAAAATTTTTCACCGAAAGAGTAGTCACTGGAATAGGCTGCTCAGGGAGGTGGTTGAGTCACTATCCCTGGATGTGTTTAAGTGTCATTTAGATGTGGTGTTGAGGGACATGGTTTAAGGGTGAACTTTGTAGAGTAGCGTTAATGGCTGGACTTGGTGATCCCAAGGGTCTCTTCCAACCTGAATGATTCTATGATTCTACAATTCTTCATGGATTTGACATCATGCATCATAAATCCATTTGCTACTAGTACTTCAGACTACTCAGATAACCAGCAATGCCACTATCAGCTACATACAGCTAGAAACAAACAGTGCACCAGTACTGCTGTAGGCATATTACTGTGAATGGAGTGCTTCTAACAGCAAAATAAATTAATGGTGCAAGAAGTTTTCCTGTTACTCCACAAAAAAACCCCTTCTCTTGTATTATAGTAATTCATTACCAAAACAAAGAAAATGGAGACACCCCTGCTCATCTACTTACACAGTGTGTATATATATGTTAGAAAACAAGTTACTGTATTTGGTAGCAGCAATCTCTGTCATGCTATTTGTATCACACCCTCTTTCATCTTTGAAGAATCAATACAATTAAAATTACTGCTTGCTATAGAACTGAATGATCATATTCTAAAGTGTCATAGATTGACACTAAACTCAGTCTCAAAGATTTAATCCAGAGAAACCCCTCAGGTTGGGTTGCATAAAACACATCCAGTTCTGTGCCAATAAAGAGGAACAGCATTGCCCATAAAGGAATGGATCACATCAGGTCACTTGTGATCCCATGTGTTGTTTAAATTGCAGTCCTAGTACTCATCTCATATATGTAATAATATATATGTAAAAATAGTATAATTACATCATTTTCCTATATTACATAAACATACATTGTTGCACAGAAAAAAGGGTTTTTCTGTGCAGCTATTATGCCTGTATGTACTGAGCAATTTCAGTCAGAAGCGTGCACACACATTTGGAAGTAAAGGAATAAATACTACTTTCAGTATGTTCCAAATGAATGTTAGTAAACATTTATAAAATTTTACTTATGTTTTGGTGTTTTTCAATAGCTTTGCCTGTTTCATCTGATGAACACAAGCAAAAATGAAAAAAAAAATAGAAAAATATCTAACAGGGAAAGGTTTTTTTTCTGTAACATTTATGTTAAAGGTAGATCATAATTTCATTTTCATCAGTTTAAATGCAGAGTATATTCACGACATAATGGTCTGAATGCAATACCATCTGCTTACAGTAGCTGGAGAGCTTCTGGCACAAGATTATTCCAGTTTTATATGGTTTCAGCTTTGATCTGAACTGGGCTATGGTATTCATGCTAACTTTTATAGCACTGCAAAGAACAGCCAAAGAAATCATACAGCTGATCATTCTCCACTGACATCAGAGCCCAAACCTGCATTAACATGTTCCCCATCCCTTAGTCCTCCTGCAGCTTCTTCTCACGTGGAGTGGGAGCATGCAGGCATGGGAGAAGGAGCTGGTGTGTGTACATATCAGTGATGTAGCTTCTTTCCTTGAAAACCTTCAGCACTTTCTGGTTCCAACTTCTTTGTGTTTTATCAAGTATATATACAGTGTCCTGCCTCTTTTTATTAAAAGAAAATTAGCTCAGCTCCAAGCCTTAAAGATGCATTTGTCTATGAAAATATTACAAGAGTGAAGTGCATTTTTTCCTCATCTTAAAAGTATCCACCGATTTCCTAAATAACATGCCCATTAATGAAGCTGCCAGTCCTACTGCACAGTCACAGGCAATGTGTCAGACACAAACTGTAGGGGCAAAATGTTTTATAGTTGACTAAAGAAGAAAACAGGATCTGCTAAAAATAGTCAGATAACAGCAGCAATGCTGGGTTTTGAAGAGCAAAGCACTTACAATGCACAGAAACATTCACAGCATTTGCGGGGATTGTTGTCAAACATGGTTTTGATCTGACCCAGGTTTTGTGACTGCAGAAGTGCCTTGATTTTTCAGTGTGACACAAGTTTACTTGTACAGCAACCAGTGCCCAGAGACAGGAACAGTGGAGCTTCTTTTCATTGTGCTTGTTTAAATGGGGACATCTACATACTTTAAACATATGAAGGAGAACTTTCATGTTTACTGATTGATGGAACTGCTCAAACTTGTCTCCAAAGAAAGTAATATTTGTCTTTATTTCATTGTGTAACACCTTTCTTCTGCCACTAAGATCTGTGTAATTCTGTGACCACAGTACTGAGAATCTGCTGGCCGCTGTTGCCAAGACTCCTGTTGTCTTCCATGTGTTTGGGATCAAATCCAAAACTGTCCCACTGGACTAAGCAGGTGTACTGTGGCCTAGTAAACAGATTGTTGGCTTCAGACTGAAGAGATCAGGGTCAGTTTTTTACTGCAACAGGTTTTCTGGGACTTTTCAAGCATGTATTTTAATCATAACGAGTGCTAGCTTCCCTGGTCAAGGAATTATTAGTGTAGAGCTTTCTCCCTTTCTCTGCTCCCCTACTGCCCCTTTTGGATCACACTACCAGAAGGAGATTATGCTGCCATTCATTTTTCTTCCTTGTCCAATTATGGCTACATCTTGTCCTGTTTTCTAAACTTCTCAAAGATGTGCTTTTGGAATATCCTTATAACAGGTAACAGGTTTTTTATCTGGTGCTTCAACTGATCTACATTATGGCTTTGACCAGTTGTTCAGAAGTGGGTGTGGATTTCCATTCTTACACAGGGATCCTATTATGTTATACACCAACAAAACCACCTTTGACAGTATATCATCAGAAGAGGTACTGGGGAAATCAGACTCATAGATGATGGGAAACAGGACAAGTAAACAAGACAGATCTCATTTTCACCTGTGCTAAATAGGACAGGTGTGTTACTAGGGGTAGTTTGAAAAAGGAGTTCAGGGGATTCAATAGAAACTAATAGTAAGGTGAAAAGAATGAATTGTGGAAGTACCATTGTTTTTCCCACTGAAAAAAAAAAAAAGTGGTTTTATTATCGGTTTTAGGTGAATGCCTTGCAGAATCTCATGATACTGAGTATTTTTTATTAATATTAATTCTGTTACATTCAGTATGACCATTGTTAGTACAGTAAATGTGAGCATGTGGTATCTACTCCAAAATGCAACAATAAGAATGAGTTCATTGCTGAACACTATTACAATAAAAATGTATAGAAAACAGTGACAACCACTTTACTTGACAGCACATGTAAGGCCTAATAACACAAACAGTATTACCTATCTTCCATTAAGCCCTCTTTGTCTTATGAGCAAAGTTGGTCACATATGTAAATAAATCAGTCCCTTAATTGATAGGGAGCTGATTAGAAAATCAGAAATTTTGTTTTACTCTAAAGATAACAAGCTGAAAGTTGTGAATAAACAAATGTGGTTAATCTGAAACTGACATCTACTTTGCCAACTGGCAGTGCTCTTAATAAAGTGTTCAAACAGAAACTGTCATTTTGTCAGGGGTGCCAAAAACAGTATTTATAAATGTGTGTGAAATTTTCAAGTTTGTTGACTGGGAAATGATTAATGGGAAAGATCACTATGTGTTTTCTCTACTGTTATCTGCTCTCTAGATATCCACTTCTGAAGGCTGTCTGATTTGACCCACTACAGTTGTGTGCATGCTTTTCATGTATGACAATGAGAGTGAAAATGCATCTGTTTCATTTTGGAAATACCCCATTGCTTTTCAGAACAGACAGTAAACATGCAATGCTACTTCCTACAGTAGCTGTGAGTTTGAGAACAGGTTGAAACTCACCTATCCTGATTATGAAGGATTATGGACATGCAAGACCATACAAAAAACGATGCCAAAATTGAAAACATTAGGATAAATTTACCAAGTCCAAAAACCCTCAAGTGACTTTTGAAAACTGTATTAGTTTACCAGTTGAAAATAAAATGTGTAATGACTGTGACTTCAGTGAGATATTACTTAAGAGTGCCATACTGGCAAAGTTGATCAGTCTGTATTTACCATTGTTTGAGTTTTCATCACATCCTCATGCTTGACTCTGAAGCTGTTCTTTATTTGGAATGATATTTGATGAGACTGCACCAGGAATGAGGAGTGGCACAGAGAAGAAACTGTGTTTTGCCTGAAATATTGGTATCTGCAAAGTTTGCTTTACTTCAGACTGTGCTGCTAATGACTAACCAGACCCTCTTTTCTTCCTCAGACCCATGATTTTTGTTGCACAATTAAAAGACCTTGATTTCAGTGGTTTCCATTTCACTTTCTTCCTTCTTTCATGTTATTTCTTGTCTTCCCCTTTTTATGGTCATCTTTATTGTATTTTTTTTCACACTGCCAGAAATGAACCAAGATTAAATTATGTAGATCTGGTTGGGCATGAAGTTAAAGGAGGTTGTGACCTGTTAGATTATCTGAGGTTCTGGATCAGTATTGTGTACAGCAGCTAAAATGAAATCTAAAAACCCCACCACAGTGAAACCACAAGACAAGAAAAAAACCAAGAAAAAACACACAACTTTTTTATATTAAATTATACTGAGATTAAATTTACACAATATGAAATCTATAAACTAAATCTTACCCTCAATTTCAGACTGAAAATAAATCTTCAAATTAAAAAATTAGATTCAACAAAAAGAGTCCGCCCTCACACATTCTAGAAGATCTCAGGTTTCTGAGTCTATTATCCAGCTAAAGATCTGAAACAAAACCAGTCTAATAGATCACTTCTAAGTGGGATAACCAGGATTAATTTTATATCAGGAGGGGCCCAGAATAGTATATCTGTATTAGTATTCTGACATGTTCTGGCATCTTTTTCACTTCAAAATCAGCTTTTGATTTATAAACCGAAAATAAGCATATTATCTAAAACTTAAACCACAAGTTAATATCAATTATAAAACTTCATCCTTACATTGTAATTCATGTGTTGTGGTGACTTTTTTTCTTCTTCTAGACACAATGGTATACTACAGACGTTTCTGGTCACATATCTTCTCCAAAGCACTGAAGACAGCTTCAGGACTCTTAGAATGTAAGTCTAGAACATGAAGTTGATCACAAGATACTATTTAGGCATGCTTTTCTGGGTATAGTCCTCAGATACATTTCAAGAGGGTATTAGCATCTCATAAGCAAAGAACTGCGCTTTCATGTTCTTAATTGATGAATATAGAAAAGAAGAGACATCTCACAGAAATGGATCAGAGGGCTACATAGCATTGGAATCCCAGACTTCTACTCAGACAATACAATATAGGTCTGAAATAAAATTCCTATAGTGCTATATTTGCATTCTTGTTATTTCTTACACAAATATCCAATTTCTAGGTTTCATTGTGATGCTATCTGGATTATGATTTAAACTCCAAAAGTGATAGCTATCTTGTTTTTTCCTGTCTTTCACTTGTAGGAAGTTTTAAAGTAAGATTTGCGTGAATAGAACTTCAAAGGATCATGCCTTCAGTGCGCTGTTTCATCTGTAGCTGAAATATTTTGCATTTTCATCTCTATCAGTATAATTTTCATATGCATTTAATTACTTTAAAATGTTCAACAGTCTAACTAATATATCTATCCCTTTTTCTTTATCTACCGTTTCCCGTCATATATATTAGTTCTTATAAAAGCCTTTTATAATGAATCTTGATCATAAACTCTTGAAAAATAGTGATAACATAAAGCAAATATGAAACAGTATTTGAAAAAGCCTGAATTGTTACTTTTGCACAAAGGAAATATAACCTTTATTTCTTTCTAGATTTATGAGCTGTTGACCTTCACCTGATGTTAAGTTCTCTAAAACAATGAAAACCAGGCAGTGTAATAGCCATTGAAGTTGAAATATATCCCCCATGTGATTAATTGCCATCATTAAAAAATTATGCCTTGCTGTAAATTTCATGTTGCCAACAGAAGTGTAGGATTCAGTCATTTTGTATTGGGAATGAGCATTGTCTTTTGTGTGTCTGTTTATGACTATCTCTAAGAATGTATTAAATAGTGTCAAGACTAAGAGCGTGACAGGTAGGTAGTATATGTACTGAATTAATCTGAGCCATATACCTATTGAAACAAAGACCAGATGGAAATAGTTTCTGAAACTGAGAAATTCTCAGGCCTTTTAACTTTAGCTTTCTTTTCCTTTCAGTCTAGAAAGAGTCTAACAAGTATATTTCTGTATAGTAGTGTATGATATGTCATGGTTGCCTTCAGTCACAAGAAACTGAATTCGATGTCCCAGCATGTCCCATCCAGTCCTGTATGTTCCTAGTCTAAGTAGACCAGCCTGCTCTCTTCCCAGTTGCTGTACATCTGCCCTTCATAGTATCCATAACTGAGTTGAATAATGTATAGTTAGTACTAAGTGACAAGTTCCAGAAAAGGGAATGAATGCAAGAAGAGCTAAAATTACATTAACATATATGTCAAGCTGTTGTGGTTATTTGTGTTTAGATGAAAAAAATCTTATGACCTTTTTCAATCAAAATATTCCACCATCTTTAACATCACATGGAAATTCTAATGAGATGAGAAACAGAACATTAACTAGATTCCTCCTATATCTGATAGCTGGATACATATCTAAACAGTACAATATTGGAGATCAGTTATGCAAGGGTGTTACTCTGGCAGTGGAGGAGCCACTGGTTAAAACATGGGATGTAGATATGACAGGTAGCTTTTTCAGGACAGAGGTACTCTTCCTGAAAGTCAATGTGGCTAAGTGGTTTATGTTACTGAAGGCAGGAGGAAGATGGTGCTTGCATTTTATTTACCTGTCACTGTGTGAACCACTGGCTTGGAAAAGCAGATGAAGATGAACAAGAGTGGTAGTGGTGGAAGATAATGCTCAGTAAAAACACTCTGAATACTGTAGATAGATAGAAGAGACTAGCGGATTTTCTGGAGATCTGGTTTAGTCTGAGAGAAATGACTGTGCTTCATGCAGGAACAACTGAATATAAATGTGACCTGTTCTAGAAAGAAGGAAAAGAAAAGAAATGATGTGGTAGTTCCTGTCATAATGTGTTTTATTAAATGGAGTGGCTGGAAGAGATGAGTTCAGAAAGCTTGCTGGAGAAAAATCTGATAATGTCAACATCCTCCACTGGGTTAGTCACCTAGTACTTCCTTTATGCTCAGTGGAGGGACAGATAACACTTCTGCAGCTTAAGTCATCTTACCCTAAAGCAGGTGTCTAGAAATAGGTCAGCTGAATCATTCCACCTGGGAGCTGAGGACAGCTATCTCAGCAGTCAAAATCTATGTTGCAGACATCTCAAATCAGTGAGATGAAACCCAGCCTTAAGGTCTTGGTTCCATCTCAGTGTCTTGCACAAACACTTATCTGTCTGGGCAGTTTCAGTTGTTCATCTGATTTGGCAGGACATGAAACAAGCATCTTGAGACATAAAATGCCCTGCAAAACAGTGTGTAAGAGAATATACAAGTGATCTTACTTGGACTACAAAAAGAAGGCTTCAGCGTTACTGCTGCTCACAAGAGGGTAAAATTAGACTGTTAGTGAGGAACTACGCAAATTTTTGGGACTTTGTTATCGATGAGACATAGATTTGTATTTATAAGTTCTGTGGTCATTTCACTAGCTCCATGACAGTTTTTGTTATGACTCTGGGACACTTGAGCAGGTCCTGATACAGGTACATGAGTATATTATTACCACTGCAATAGTAGTCTTAGGGCTGAGACTTGAAAAATGATGGGATGGCAGTGTTAACAAAATTCTTGAGGGCGTATAGACTTTTTAGAGTAGAAATTCCTGCTTCAAATTCCCCAACCATGCAAGGATATGTAATGATTATAATTTAAGATGACGGAAAGCTCTCTGAGCATCAGCATAATGTGGTAATGGCAGCTAACTCTGATAAGAAAGCCAAAATGATCCAAAGCAGTGATTGGTTTCCAGAAACAACTCAAAAGTGTCTACATCAGTAAACCAACTTGGTGTTGCTGGGTGCATGAAGCTATGATACCACATTCAATGGCAAAATTGTTGTCACCTTTTGTGTGACATGCCACTGAAATGAACCTGTTAATACTATTATTAATACAGAAATCACTATTTTGAGACATATGGCTAGAGGACATCATATAGTTACAGCTCCTAAAGCTTAAAGTTGTCATAATACGTGTGGGATTAGTGCTATTGAATGTGTAACAGTGAGCATGACAAATCTGTTTATCTAAACAAGGAAACAGCAATAGTGGAAACCCTTGCAATGGGATGGCTGAGCAAGCATTGTCTTCCTACATAAGCACAGATGGTGGGGGCAAGTGAACTTTAGGAAGGTGAATATTTGATGAGATGGAAAAGAGTATTTCAGCACACTGTGCTACTAATCCCTGAGTTGAGCAATAGCTGATGAGCATCACACCCAGAAAACTTCTGATAACTTCAGGGGTTTTAAACAGCATATTCAGGGTGACATGACAAGTCACTGAATCAGCTCTGTTTATTCTCTGACATGCTGATTCTTTTTTCGCTTCAACAGAGGTGTCTGAACTTCCACAGAACAGTGTTTCATATTTTCTCTTCCTTTTTTTTCCTTTTTACAACCCATCTGAGTTGTAAGATTTGGTTCAAGTAGATTACGTGGGTTTTAGTTTCATTAAGTAATGTCTGAGTTACACAATGTTTTCCCTTTCTCCAGGTACTTCCTATTAGTTTTAAATCCACTTATTCGTTTGCCCATTATCTTAGAGTTTATATTGTTTCTTCTAGGAGCTAAAGAACAATATAAATAAGAAAAAACCCAGTATCTAATAAGGTTGAGATAAATAATGTTTAATCTCTGTTTAAGGTTTATTTTGATAAATATCTGTCTAAAAGTAGGGGTCTGGATGTCTGTTTAATGCTTGCATTGCAAGTGGAGTGCAAACTGAATGTATTTCCAGCTCATTAGGCATGTAACTCAATGTTACTTTTGTTAGTCTAAGAGCCAAACTGGTGTTTTGCTGGCGTCAGAGTAGATTATTTGTCATTAACTGGCGACATAAATCCCAGGATTCAGGACAGGCACTTAACTTCTTTGAACAGGCACACTGGAATGTGCAAAAAGCAGCACCTAGAGCAAGAGTGCATTTTAAATGGGCCACATTTTTCCATACAGTAGAAACATTTTGATCCTGGCCTTGGATTAATAGAAACATCTGTCACTTCATTAGTGTAACTGAATCTAAATGGATGAACATGATTAGAATGATGTGCTTTATCTTCATCAGTTCAGGTCCTATTAATGCTTTATTTGAATAGGTACACACACATACCCAGTCCAATTTTGTGTCCAGGATTCCGGTTGGAAAGGGTAAAAAAGAAATCCCTTCTGCTCACTATGCATAGGTGTAGCATGGTCTCACTAACATCCCAAGTCACTAACATTCCGTGTTCCTAGAGAATTTCAAACTCAATGACAGTCCCATGGCCTTTTAATTGGTAGTGCTACAGAGATAAGATGATCACCAAGTTTGTCTGTTTTTTTCTATGAGTCTGGTGAATAATAATATTAGTGGAATAACCTCATGAGAGAAGCCAGAACATCAGTCAGGATCATTTCTTTGGCATAGTTACCAGGGTTTCACTGATATTCAGAAGTGAGTAGCCATAGAGTTGGTATTTCAGAAGAAGGCATAATCTTTAAAAATCACGTTTTTGGGGACAGAAATCTCTGTCAAAAGTATAATACTCCTGTGTACTTTACAATATAATTTAAATCGTCGCTTCAACCTCTCAACCTGTATTTATTAATGTTAGTATTTGACTAATGCATATTGAAACCAAAGACCATATGACTAAAATTTGCCTTAGGGAGGAAGCCTTTGTCAAAAAAGAAACACATTTTAAGGTGTTATGTTTGCAAAGTAAAAGTTTGAAAACTTCTAACACATGACACCACAAATGTTAAAAATGTATAAACTTCCATGTTAAAAGTAATATAAAGGTATGAATTTTAGAATATCTGTCTTGGGATTTTGGGATATTTGCAACAGATGATACAGTTAGAAATAAGTATTTTATCTAGCACAGTAGTTTATGTGTAACTACTGCTGCTAATTGAAATGTTCTTTGGCTACTGTAATTGCACTAAAGATTTTATTACAGTTATCAGCAGACCAAACAAGTAATTTTAATTTTAGGGAGAAGTCTAGGACCTTCTCTGTAAGGTCAGTATTTGTCATGAGAACTCGTACAATCACTTCATTTTTCTTTTCCACAAAATGCCGTATTGTGATAGTAACTCACTTAATCTCAGCCAGCTGACTCGGGATTGTACTGGCTCTTAAAACCTCAAAATTATAGCCAGAGGTTAACAGTAACTCTGAGTGAGTTTGAAAAAGGTTGTGATAATCACTAGAATGCAAATAAAGTTTCATTTAGTCAAACCAATACCTGTCATTTAATTCTGTGTAATGCCCCACTTCAGGTTGGGGGAGGAAGAATTGTTGTCTTTTGCATATATTTTTCATTCTGTTGCACTTTCCACAGTCTTGCAGTGTTGACAGAGTTAAAATAAAATTTCTGCTCTGTTTCAGCTAGAACTCTTTTTTCAGTCAGGTACATAACTAAATATATATCTTGAAAGTAAGCATTACCATTTTAATGTACTTTGATATCTTTTGGTTCTATTCAGCAGAAGAAAGGGAAGGCTGAGGTTTTTTCCTTTTTGTGAACAAACTTTTTTTTTCTCATATGAAGAGAGAGGCATTATGACTGCACCGCAATCACTTTGAGATGATGGTGATATGAGCAATGCAGAATATTCATGTTTATTTACAATTTTGTTATCTGTATTTCTTACTATTTTTAATTACCACGGGTCTCCAAGAGTTTATGAATGGGACTACTCCCATTCAGAAATAAGCAGATTCAAGAGCAGATTGTGTGAATAGAAGCCAAAGAAACCAATAATATTTCTGATGTTCACCACAAGATGTTTTTTACACTACTGTGACATTTGATAATGTCAGATAAGAAGATGCACAGATAAGAAGCATGGGTATAGGTGTGTGTGTTTATATAGAAACAATTTATAAGATGATTATAGGAGAGACAAACTGTCCAATATATTTTTAGCATGTGCTTTCTAAGCAGATGGTGAAACAAAGGCTATGTTGTTTTGGAGTTAGAAGTAATATAAATATGACTATGATAACATACTGCTGCCATTGTAATAATAACAAAATCATCCCTTCTTTGAGTTCAATTAAAATATAACTCTGAGTTCTGAATAAGCAAATCATAAATATTTTAAACAAAATTTTGTTCCAGATGCTCAGTTTCTCTGTAATCTCTGTTAAATAGTTACTGAATTAAAAATTCAATGTGCCTGTGAAATGTGCCAATAAAAACACTTTGGTTTGTTGACTATTTGTGTCTTTTCAGAAGCATGCTAAAACAAGATGGGAGGTAGGACTGGGTCACTTGACAACATTTCACATAGGATCAAGTACAACAACATCTCTCCTATTATGCTACTTTTTCAAACCCCTATTTTTTTCTGCTGCAGCTAACCTTAATAACATCACTTATTGCAGTTTTATTCATGTTCCACCAACTTTTGAATTCTGTTCACTTATTGGGAAAATCTTGTTTAAAATGGCTTTTGCCAAGTATAAAATCAGTGTAGAAATTCACAAGGCAGCTTGAAATATAGAGTTAATATTCACCTTTATATCCATTTGTCTGTTATTTAACACAATTTACAGCATCACAGCCAGCAGCCAAATGATGACACAGTGGAAAGTATCCTACTGCTTTTACCTTTGCTCAAGGAAGGATTACATCTATATTTCCTTTCTCCTCTTGCACAAATGATATTTATGTACATTATTTCTGACTAAGTTAGTAGCTTCTCATTGCTTTCAGAGCTTGTTTTTCAGATAATACATTACATGTTTTCCCCAAAAAAACTCTGGAAAACTTACAGTGTTTATTATAAAATTAAAAAAAATCTTTTACACAGTAACATTTGCTTCAAGGTTGAGAAATCAGAAAACTGCATTTAAATCTTCTCATAATGGTTGTAATAATAACAATAATTCCATCTTTTCTAAATCTTTAGAATCAAGAAAATAATTTGTTTGTGTTTATGAAGTCTTATAAAAACACCATCTTTGTTGAACAAAGAAAAAAAATACCATCTGTAGTTGAAACTCATAACCTTTTGTTGTGTTTTGAAGCTCTATGAAATGACATAATAAGCAATAATATTCAAATTTTCCACAGAAAACACCTTCATTAGTTAATTTTATATTTTAAAATGTAATGTAATATAATTTAAAATCTAAGTGAAAATTAAAGTTTAAATGTTGCTTCAGTGAGATTAGGGACTTTTAAGGGTGGAAAGAACTCAAGAAAATTCCAGGACAAGTATTTTTTCATACAACTATCAGTATATTTTGGTACCCTATTATATACCTTAGAATGGAAATTTAGACAATTCTCAGCCAAAAGGAATCAGTAGTTCATTACATAGCCTAGGCTGTGAAAGTACACCTTGGAATGCCTGTACTTTATTTTCATCTGATATTTTATGTTAGTAGATATTGACTGCCGAAAAAGTGCATTAGACATATAAACAGAATCTGGTTATTTTACAAGTAATCCTGACAATGGCTGTTCTGAAAATCACTCTGGAACAATGACTGAAATAAAATTTTATTGAACAGTGAATCAGTGGGAACCAGCTATTGAAAGAACCACAATATCCCTAACATACTGCTTGAGGGCATGCAGTATGGTTATTGCCATTGATGTATATCAGTGTTCCAGAGCTAAAAATGAGAACTTTAACTAAAAAATAATGCATAATTGTGCTGCTCTCTTAGAGAACTATTAAAGCATTTCAGGTGCTAGGAAGGACATTCATTCCTAAACAAGGACATTCCTAATAACATCTGTTTGTGCAACAATATCCTCTGGTGCTTGGCTTTGGATGAAATTTTTTACCATTGCTGAATTCACATCTTTATCACTGATGATGTCATTTGCCATTATTCCTAGCAATGCCATATTTGTTAAATTTAAGGAGTACAGAAGGTCCAGCAGGTGGGGTTCCATCAGCCTTGTCCCAAATTCCTGGAGGTCTCTAAATTAAGCCACAAGACTAATACAAGCTGTTCTTGAATTTCCTTCTGGCTTCCTGCTTCTTATTTTGTACCTCTCCACCGGTTTTGTTCATCTTAGGTTCCAGCTGCTCCTTCACTTCTGCTGCCTGTTTTTCTGTAACTTCTGGCACTTACAGGATCCCAAGACACATTTCTTTCTAAAATGACCCTTCCTTGATCTTCATCTCTTTAGTCTTTAAAATGTTAACAACTTTGTATTTGAAGATGATCTATAGAAAAAGAAGATAACATTTCTCAGGCTAAATACAAGAGGACCTTGGTTTTCCTTGCTTTTCTTAATCCAGTGGCTTCAGAAGTTTTATTGAGGTGTTAGTCCCAAAACATTTTTTAGAATCTTTCAGATCAGCTGGTTAAAGACACAACAAAACAAGAAAATTTTTCAACTTGAATTTGTAGCAGTTAATTGGTCAATAAACAACAGGCATTGTTTATTAAATTTAACAAATATTTCATAGCCTTCCTACCAAAGACAAGACTGGCAATAACATGTACTTGTGGTAGTCATAATCTTAAGAGTGCTAGAAATTTGATCTGATTGGTTTTGTTCTTTTGTGCTTATTGAAAGGCAACAGAAGAAAATGGTAAAGACCATTTTTTAAAGGATCCTCTCTCTATTGAAAGGAAATGAGCAAAAGCTAATAACTTCCCTACTGTTGCTTATTAAGGCATGGTAAATTGTAATAATAATAATGAAGAATTATTGGAAAATGATGAAGAAATAATAGGAAAAGCCAGTATTAAGGTTTCCCATGGAACTTTTACTTTCCTCCTTGTGTGAATACTGATTTACTTATTACATGATGATATTACAATAATAATAAAAAAACTCCTGTTGAGTATTTATCAAGCACATAATAAATTGATTAATAATTGTTGAACTGACCATCTCCTATAATATAAATATAAATATATAAATATCACTCTGGATACCTCACCTGATCAAATTATTTCTGAGATGTGTCTGTTAGGTTTGATGTGAATTCAGTCAGGTTCAACATTTTCACAAAAGATTTTAATGTAACCACTGTTCAAGATCTTTGCAGATATTTTATAAGGTTAGGCAGATAGTATGTAATAACAGCTGTTTAATAATGAAGATCTATTAAAAAATATTTTTTTCTTACAGCCAAATGCAAAATTAGTCATCTAGAATCAAAAATTACACATCGTGTTTTTCTGAACTTCACCCAACTTGCATGATTCCCATCCCCTATCTTCCCTACCTCCATGCAAAACCTGAGAATTCTGCCTGCTATATAGTTTGTGGGCATTTTAGCACCTTCAAATGTTCTTGGCATTTGAATCAGCTTCTTCATCCTTTTTCCAGAAGAAAGTCCTTAGTGTACACGAAAGAAATTAACTGCTTTTTCTTTGTCCGAAGGTTCTAGAAGTACCCTTTTATTCCTGCGTGTATATGATTTGAGGTTCTTCAGAGACTTACAATTTTCTAATATATAGGTGTATTTTCACTGCAACAAACAAGTATATCTGTCTTGAAGAAAGACTGACAACTTTCTTCGCAGTTTCTCTAAGAATAAGGTTGCAAGGATTTTTCACAGAAGAGTTGTGCATATATTTAAGAAGAGCAAGACACATTTCCTTATCTTATTCAATGTTTCATGGATGAAATTTTGCCAAAATATCTATCAGAGATAGGGGAAATTCTAGCCCTCATGGATGAATTTTAGCAAGTGTGTAAAGAGCTAAAACTAGTGTTTTATTAAACAGAGAAGTTTCAGATAGCTGTTATCCGATAACAGATTAACAAAACCAGCTTCCTGAAGGTCTGTTTCATCCAATAAGTGATGAGGATGGTAGACAGAAGAAGGCATCATGAAGTATTTCCAACAAATACAAAGACAATCCTTTTTTCTTTCTTCATCAAAGAATATTTCAAATTGCTGTATATTGTCCCATGTTTAGTTTTTTAACCTTTTCCTTCTGTAATCTCAGATAACCTTGGACACTTGTAAAACCACCAGTGCTCAAGCATCTTCAGAAAATAGTGGTACTTTTCATGGCAGCATGTTACCATGAGCATGTTAAACATGGCCTACCATCCATACCTGTTCCCCCATAACTCTGAACCAGGTTTAAGGTCTTGTTGTTCTCATTGAAAGACTTTCCAAGCCTGAGACACAGAAATTCAGGAGGAAAACCATATCCAACTGTGCTCCTGTAGCACAAAGTAAGAGTCTTACCTTGGAGTCTGAGGAACACCTGCTATTCCTGAGGAGCACTGTATAGTGCTCATTATGTCTCCAACTCTGATTCCATGAAGCATTACTATGACCTTGTGTTTTCTGTTGTAAACACATAGCAACATGCATGCTAAACAAACAAATGAAAAACACTTTACTAATACCAGACCCTTCCCTACTTCTTCCCTGGGGAGAGAGAAGAAAACAAACAGTATATGACAGATGTTAGTCATGTTACTTAATGCATGAGTGAAGACACTCAGATGTTGCAGAAATGGCTATGACAAAAGAGACATAAAATCATAGAATAATCAACGTTGCAGAGGATTTCAGGATCCAACCTCCAGCTTGAGGGGCAGCTGTGAGATCATATATAGTTGCTCAAGGGTTTGTCCAATGCAGTCTTGAAAACTTCCAAGGACATACATATGTGGATCTGATGACAGTATAGAGATACAGTGGAAAGAAAAGTGTGGAAAGCAAGAAATAATATAATAAGTTTATCATAAAAAAATAAAAGAAGGAAAAATTAAACTTTAGAGACTAAATACCATTTAAAGAGAACAAAGTAATCTGAATGCAATGAAACTTAAATCCTAGGTCATGGGTTTCGATGATTCAAATAGGTCAGTAACAAATGTCAGCAACTGCTGTGAGGTTTGCTTATCTATTACTTAAAAAAAACCCTATGTGTTTGACTTCTAAAATGCTTTACTAGTGTGCTGATTCATGTGTGGAGATGCCTTGCAGAGACTGGTGAGATTACAACCTCAAAGTGTCAGCTCATCCCTAATGTATAGGCAGCTGAGTTGAAAGTTTTCATTTGCCATTTGCAGTGCAGTGTCTCGAGGCAGGCCATTGGTAATTTGATTTACTGTAAGAGATTTCATGGTAAATTAAGATGGTTCAACTGCTTTGTGAAGTGCAGGAAAAGAAATGACCTCACTAGCTGTTCCATGCTCTGCTCACCCCAAAATTCAGTCAGAAATCTCAGGCTTTCAGGGGTGCCTTTAGCACCTGGTCTTTGATTGCTTAGAGCCAACCTGTGACTACTAGTCATGGTGTGCAAGAGGGGACTAGGTAAAGATGATGCTAGAGCTGTAATGAATTAACTCGGGTCTTTGGGAGCACTGAAGCAGGACAGATCAGATTTGGACAGCCTGTTGAACTGGTTGAGCTGGCTGAGACCATGTAAATCTGATTATCTTTCAGCATCACCCAGACAGTGATGAAACTGGTGGAAACTGAAATGTGGCCTGTGCTTAAAACTTTGTTTCTGGTGAGTATTGTTCTGATTACAAATAATGCAGAGAGCTATGGCTATGGAAACAATCATTCTTACTGCGCAATTTATTCCTCTTGGGAACTGGTTTTAAGTAACTCTTTTGCCAGTGTAAACCACATCTCTGCTGGAAACGGGGTGGGAGAAATACCAAACTCTGTCTTCCACCAAAGTTGGGATACTAAACCAATTTAGGTGATGACTCCTATAGAAGACTTGCTTTTATTTATTGAATACCTTTTGTTGTTGTTGTTTTCTTAATTATTGTAATTGGAAACACTCTTTTTTTGAGAGTTTTAATTGGTATTTTGGTCACACAGTGGAGAGGGATGTGTCTGTGCTACTTAAGGCTGTTTGATTTAATGCACTGCTGATTATATATACCTGTCATGCAAAACAAAATACTTGCTGGCTTCTGCAGCAACACAGGCTATGCTAGGCCTGATGCTGCTGGGGCCTCCCAGGCTGGCTGGCTGTGCAGGAGGAGCTGGCCCTGTGCAGTCTGTCATAGATCACCAGCTGTCCCTTGAGCTGATTTGCACCACCTGAAAGCCACTTAGCCCTGTTAGATCCAGCTGGGAGGGGATCATAGGATGGCCAAGTGTGATTGTATTCCTCTGACTTCTCTGAAGAAAGAAGATATAGATAAATGCTCTTGAGTGACACTATCCTGCAGGAGAGGAGTAGAGAACAGAGAGGAGCAATGGGAGTTTTTTTTCCCCTCTGCATTTTTGTAACTGGTGCATCTCAAAGAGGATGGAAGACCTGAGAGAGAAAAGCAGAAACTCTGAGGCAGTAGCTTTGGGCCTGAATGGTAACAGTGAGGATCATGTTGGTAGGTGGTGGAGTTGGGCTGCTGTTTTTAACTTGTCTTGGGAGGGGAGATAATGCCTTGCAGATCAGAAGACTATGGTATTTTTTTTTATATATATTCCTTTTGCACAAAGGAAAATGGTAGAGCAAACCCAGAAAGGCTTTCTGGTCTGTAAGATACCAGTTTTCCTTCTAGGAGCCTGGGAGGGAAAAGAAGATCAGCCAGTGGTGCCAGGTCAAGCTGTGGATCTAAGGCTGTAAGTAGGGCCCTGGGTTCTGCTGCTGTGGGACAGGTTGTCCAAGAAGGAAGGTGAGCTGTGGCAAGCACGGGGAAGCCTAGTTTAAGACCTGTGATATTTCAACCTGACTACTGTCATAACTGAACAGACAACATAGGAAAGGTTTTAGCATGGAGTGTGATTATAATGTTTGCCTCAGTTCTGGTGACTGAGTGCCAGCCCATCTGTGTAACAGTATCAGAGAAGGCAAGAGCTGGCTAGCCCTCAATGTGTGTTTTCATTATAAGAAGGCATGGGGTGTTAGAAATCTCTTTCACATGATGAAGTCAGGCTGCAAAAAGAGGACTGTGTCTCCTGGGACGGTGGCAGCGCTGCAGGGCCACTGACTCCTCCTGAGAAGTCTCATCTACTTTGCAGATCTGAAACACTAAAAGTGTTAGTGGCTGCTAGTTAATGATCTCTAGCCTATAGAAACATTATGAAAGATTAAATATTTAAGAAGTGGTAATCTTAGTGATATGGAGAAAGGACAAGTGATGGGGATGAGATTATCTGTTGTATTTCATATGTGGTTTCTGCATTTACTTATTCTTGCAGTCTGGGAACTTCACAGCTTGTAAATGTCAATTAATTTGATTTCCTATTCGACAAATCCAATTTTTGTGTGGTTTTAATGTCTATGGTTTCAAAACTGGCTTCTTTTTCTGAGCACCCTAACCTCTTGTACACAAAAGGACACCACATCCCAACTTCTAACAGGCACTGAGCTTTTCATCTCAGCAAAAGCTAGTCCCTTGTCTTGTGAAAGCTTGAATTTACTTCTGAAGCTTGACCAATTCTGGGCTAATCGAGAGTGCAAGCTGACCTCTGAATCTTGCAGATGGGAATTATATGTTCAATACTTCAGGCTTTCTCTTGGTGTGCTCAATGGGAAGAGATATCAGCTCAACTCTGAATCAGCACTTCTGCTTCTCACTGAACATCATTGCCAGAGCAACTGATAAAGATCTGGTCAGCCAAAAAATGTCATTAACCATTGTGAAGATCCATGCAGAGAATGAACTATGTACAAACATGTGCTTTAACAATAGAAAATTATAACTTTTTAATTAGTGTTTTGAAATGCTTCATTTTAATATCACATAATCTATGCTAAAAGCTAACGTCATGTTACTGAAATTCGAAGTTCCAAACCACTGTTCAAATTATATTTTATAGCTACCAAGAATGAGCACGCTATGCATATCTGTCTGTTTCCTTATTGGTTCAGATGATGTCCTGCCAAATACTGAAATGTTTAGTTAAGCCCTGGTGTTCCAATAATTGTTCTTTACTTCTTGATGTTAAATCCTGTGGTTAGGAGTTGCAACACCATAACTGACAGTAATTTGTTTCCCTTAATTCTCTGAGAATGAATTTCCATGCTAGAAGCGGAAAATAATTTGTAAAGTGGTATCTCCATGAAGCAAATAAAAATTAAAAAAGGCATGAATGATGTCCGAAATAGTTAACAAATTGCCTATAATGTGGACATGAGCTCTATTGATAGACCCCTGAGACTGGAAAGATGATTCAAAGCTTCCCATCCCCTATGTTGAATCTGTAAGGTAAGCACAGCTCTCTACGATTGTGGAACTGGGGAAGTGAAAACTCTTGTTCCCCAGCTCTGCTCTCACTGCTGGTGCTGGGGAGGCCCCGCTAGAGTAGCGCCTAGCTTTGGGTCTCCATTTCCACAGGAATGCGGGAAAAGAAAAAGATAACAAAGATGAGTTGGCAGAGGGGCTGTATATTGGAGAGAGCTCTAGACAATGTTCCTGCTCAGAATTTGAGGAAGGTCTATTTGTTTAATGCAGTGAGGATACTAAGAGGTTATCTGATAGCTTTCCTCTCAGTTAAAGATAATAAAATGAAACGTTTTAGTACAGATGAGGCAACAAGGGTCAGGGACAGCAAATTGCAGCTTGTCAGGTTCTGCTTGGATATTCAGAAAAGGTTTTTCAGTAGTAAAGCGTTGCAATTCTGGATCATACCACCAATCCAAATTGTTTCTGGATGTCCACTGTTGGAGGTTTTTGGATGATGCCTCATCTGATCTGTTGTTAGTCCTGTCTTTTGCAGGAGGTTGGACTAGAGAACTCCAGAGTTACGCCAAACTGATGTTTCTGTAATTGTCTCTGTGTTTTCCGTCTCTCTGTGCAGGCATGTACGTTGGGAATTTGGACAGAAAAAAATACTGTCCTTGAATCTTGTAGGTAGATAGGAAAAGGGATCACTCAGTCTGGTGCATCAACAGAGGTATCTTTACACTCAGATTCATACGCATTTTGTCCAGTCTTCATAGTTACTTCATGTTTCTTCTTTTCCTAATGGTAATGGATATAGTAATTATGCTCCTTTACTATAAGCACTGCAATGAGTGATGGTAACTGTAAAGTATTACATCAGAGTTATTGCAAATTGTTAATACAAGGTGTTGTAAATACTAAATTGAGTTTGGTATGTTCAGACTAATGTTGCCTGGGGGACAACTGGGCAATACCCTAGATGAAAAATCTGTTCATTTATGGAAATTTTTTCTTTTTGCTTAGAAAGACTACCAGACTTACATACTATCACAGAGAAAAAAAAACAAACAAAAAAAAAAGAGCAACTTCTTTTTCTCTGCATTCTGGAAAAGCACAGAAATCTCATCTTCTGATTTCTGGACAAGCTTGTTCTTGTCACTTGCTTCAGACTACATTCTTCAGCATTTTTAGCTGAATTCAGGGGCAAGGTATAAAAGGTGGTCCCACAAAAGCAATGAACAGTCCCCCATGGAATATGTCTGTAGTAGTCCTTGTTGGCCATGGAGTGTGTTTGGTGAAAAACTTTCCTCTTGCTCTCATTTGGAGAAAGAAATCACAGAACATGAAAGGCCATTCTAACCATGATCCTATGAAGTATGAAGCTGTGAAATTCTGGGAGTTGTGTTTTGTACCCCATTGTCACCTCTACTCTGAACTTCCAAAAAACCCATATATATATTCCTTATCCTAACTCCACAGTTTGTCACATCTGGCAGGACCTACTCAGGAATGACAAGTGGAAAAAATTTGGAGTTGTGTGCCTAGGTAGTGACACTCTGAGGAAAGCCTTGTTCCAAGCTTTCAGTGTTCCAGCTGAAAGTTCCAGGTGCCAAGGTTCCAGCCAGCACTGCATTTGCCTGAAGCTGCTGCTGCAGTCGCTGTTCCTATAAACATTCACTTTCCAGGTTTTTCACAAAATGATGTGACAAGTGTATTCTCAACAGTTTGGTGCTAGGAGAACTATAGAGTAATAGTCCAGATTGTTACATTGCTGTGGCAATGGCTACTTTTAGTAGCCATTGGTGGGTGGATCAGAAGAAAAAGAGAGTGCCCAAGTTGATGAGATGAGATTTAAAAAAAAAAAAAAAAAAAACAACACGGCGGGTAGGATCAGACATTTTTTCTGGTAAAAAAATTGACATGCACAGTCTTTCATGCATTCAAATCAACCTATTTTCCTGGGGGAAAGGAAATGAATGCAGACAGATAAGGTAAATGTGCATCATGGCCATGAGCATGTGCAGCAGTCTTTGGTTTCTTTGTATAGAATGCTTAACAAACTGACTCAAAGGCAAAGAAGTAGTACATAAAGATGAAAAGCAGTTGGAACCACTGGACATGATTCAGTATGAATCAATGGATCAGCAAGCTGGAGAACTGCAAAAGATTTGTAGTGTAAAGCAGCAGACCTCAAAATGGTGGAGCAAAATGCTTCAATGTGAATAAACTGTAAGAACTCATGTAAATTGAAGTTCATGTGGTTTTCTATCCAGCAATATGAACTAGCCAAGAGAAAGAATTTAAACATGGGACACACAGAGTATGGTTGACAAACAGAGTGTAGCCCATGTTGCTTACTTGCATTGTTAGAAAACTGCAGGGAAATCATGTCTACTTCCAGCAGCCTGGGCTGGAAAAAAAATACTTCAGATGCCCTCCAAGGCTTTGGCCCAGATAAACCTAGTAAATTTCTGTTTGACAAAATGTGATGCTGGCCTTAAATTTCTGTTTGACAAAATGTGATGCTGGCCTTTCACCTGAAGTCATACTTGAGATGGTAATTGCATTTAGATGATTTTAAAACTTGAAACTTTCTCCTAAATCCAATTCTTTAACATGACTCTTTGGGTTATAAGTTAAAAAAGCCCCTTATGACAGTTAATAATAATCTTACTCTTAATTATAACAAACTGTTTTGTTTAGGCTCTTTAACAATACTTGATTTACTTATATATTCAAATACTTCTAAAAAAGAACACAAGTACTAGAAAACAATGATTATTCAAAGCTCTTCCTGCTTCTGAAAACTATTTTGGGGGAGGGGGGAGAAGGTGATTCTAAAAGCAGTTAGTGCTGTTTGCTTGGTGTACAGCTGAAACCTGGATGGTTACTTAATGGTCAGCTCTGTTAAGAGTGCAGATGTGAGTCACTATAATGTGTTTGGAAGAGTTCCTGAAAGGACTTGCTACATTGCATGCCTTCTAAGGGCAGTGAAAGGTGGTGCAATATCTTCAATAGATCACACAGCAACAAGGCGATTAAATCAGCATGGCAAGTTTCACAGCAGTTTGAGCTGATAGCAGTGCATCTTTAAATGCTATGTTAATACTTTTAGTTCATTTACTGAATCCAGTGAGGATAAACTAACTGAATCATAATACCATTAACGTGTTACAGACGGGAGATCCCAAGAATCATTGTCTCCTTCAGGCTCATTTTCTCTTTACGTCAGTATTTGGCAAGTACTTAATGGCTAAATTGTAAATGGAGTGCTAATTACCATATAAGTAATGGACCCTGAAATGCGAAGACTAGCTCTGAAGAGAATAATGATTTTGAGGACTGTCAGAAATGTTTTTTTATTTTTATTTTTCCTACAAGTGTGCACCGAGACTGGAGACCATGTTCTAGCACAAAACAATGTAACAGACAATCATCCAGTCCTTATGCTAAGTGCTAGCAAACGTAAAGATTGTGGGTTTAGTTTCATTTTGATTGGGAGTTGGTTTTTTTGGGTTGATTTTTGTTTGTTGGGGTTTTTTTTTGTACTTTGTTTTGTTCAGTTTTTGGACTTAATTTTTGTTTGTTTGCTTTTGTGGTGGTGTTTGGTTTTTTTTCCTGTTTGTTTTTATTTTGTTGGGTTTTTTAATGAGCTTAATAAACACCATACTTCTCTATTAGGCAGTATCAACCATGGATAGAGAATCATTCCAATGGATGGCATGGCCTTCTTGTGGATAACATTCATAGCAGTTCACAGTGAAGTAATGTATGAAGTTAAAAATCAGATGAGTGCAATCTAGCACCAGTTTCCATGGGAAATGCTGTGGTTGTAATCAAGCAGTTGTCAGGTAATTCTCTACTCTGTCCACCACTGGTGTAAGGTACATGTATGATTCAGTTCTCTTTGGTTTGTGAAAGACAAAGTCAAAATGGACTGCTGGCATGTAGCATGAACTTCTGGACTGTAGCATGAACTTCTATGTTACTGTCTATGGAGAACAACATTCCTCAGTGTCTGTTTAAGTAAAGTTTTCTTAAATTAAACAAAAATAAAATAAATCCATTCTTGAGTTTGTTTTCATAGTTTTATGATTTAAAATAATAATAATAAAACACCCTGTGGTTAATTATTTTAAGCAGATACACTTTATCTTTTGCTTGTTAGGACTTGAAGAAAGCAGGAACTAACCCTCACTTAGAAAAGCCTGGGAAAGTTGACATGGCAGTATGCCCTGATGCTCAAGTAATAATGAGATCTCCTGGGCTAGTAAGGTTGGGGGTAAATTCCAGTAAGAAATAATAAAAATAGGGGGTTTTAATGGATAAATTGGTTGTTTCAATGGCTAAATGCCACTATGCTTGTTTGGCTTGTGTTGACTTCAGATCTCATGTGTTACATGTCACTTTCCCCTTCAGATGTCTCTTTTGTGAAGTATCTATGTTATTGGTCTTGTCAAGGGAAGTTTTCTTCTTTTTCTGAAATGTTTTGTGGTCCTATTGCTCTCAGAGGTCTATGAGATACTTAATAATTTTAAAAAGTCACAAATCAATAGCCATGTGAAGTGCTAAGTCTTCATTTACTTTATAAATAAACTCAGCTTCCACTCTTCCCCCCCTCCCAAACTGGTCTTTTTTCAGTCTTGTAAACTTTTTTCCCTAATATTCCTCACTTTTGAAAGTTAATAGATCTCCTAGTAAAATCACAACAGAAAAGTTGTATGGTTTTTTTTTCTATGTGTTTCCCCCAGAGGAACTTTCATTACAGAAACTGTAATCTCTTTTAAAACCCTTTGTTGATAATTTGGAAGTATTATGAAGAAGAAATACACACAGGAAATTTATTTGTAAGAAGGAGAAAAGTGCAGTGCTTGGGAACAGAGCAGTTGCTCTCCAAGACCAGAATTTTTTACCCAACAAATCCACCTTCCTGTTGTTAATAGTGGGCAGCAATGTATGTTTGCAAGGTATGTTTGCAAGGTATGTTTGCAATATATTTTTGCAAACATTCCTCTGATGAGCACCTTTGAAGAAAGCACGTGTAAAAGTATATTCCTAACCAAAGAATATACTCTTACTTTTGGAGTACAAATATAGTACTCTGAGCATGGGTGGTTCCAGAGCTGAGAAGTGCTGGAGGCAGATAGAAGGGAAAAAAAAAAAATCCCCAAACTCCTCAGCCAACGGGGAGTGAGGAGGACCATTATGGCGTCTCTTAGCCTTTACCTAAGCATGACTTACTGGGCATGGTATAATGATCTAGGTGGTACTCATGGTCTGAATTCAGCCATTGTATGTGTTCACATCCTGTAATTTTTTTTTTTTTAATAAGAAAATTCTGACACTTTCCAGACTAAAGAGGCCTTGTAAATGTAATTCAGTAAGAACAGCATTGGAGATCTGCTCTGAGTCTTATGGACTAGATATAAATAAGTGAAGAAACTTAGGGGTTTTTTTGAGGGGGACCCTCACTGAGATACATGTTACCTTTAAGTTTGTATGATACTAGTACCAACTATATAATTTGTCATTTACCTTGAAGTGTGTTAGTGGGAGGATGTAGTCTGAAAGTGACACACATTTGAATTGTCCTAACACATGTCTGTAGCCCCCTGAAACACTGGTGTTCCATACCCAAGATCAATGATTTAACAGCTAAATTCCCCGTCAAATTTCTGTCCCAAACTTATTCATGATCATCTTAAGTTCTCTGCCCTATCTTGTTGCTTTAAGACTAAAAGAATTTTATTTGCTTTCTCCGGAAAGGATGTATGAAAGGAGATGAGGAGATTTCTAACTTATTGGTTGGATTTGAAGTAATTTCTTTTGAAAACTAGCAACCGACCCTGTAAGCAACATTCAGTGAAGACTCATTAGTATTTCAGTCCCTGTGTTCACTTAGGTCTTTCTTCATACGTCATTACTGTTCTACAGAGGACCTTTGCTCTTGATTGCTAATTCCTACATAATCTACCACCAAAGTTCATAGGAAGATTTTTTTCTTAGTGGATCCAGATTAATATTGCTTCTACTTTGAGCACACTTTGAGTTCTGCTTCTTCAGTGGGAATCTCCAACCAGCTCTGTTCTGTGTGACAGTTTCTGTGCTCTTTACTGAGTTTGAGCTGAAGGAATCAACCTAATTATGCTGTAAGAACAGGAGAACAATTTAAGAGTGATCACACTTCCCCCTTTTAGTCTGTTATATTGTAGCTCAAATTGCCTGTCTGAACTGCAGTAGGAGGATAAACAGGCTTGGAAAAAAATAAAGCCTTCCACTGACAGGATTTGCAGTTTATCTGCTGTATGATCACTTTTCCCTTAAAAATGTTCTGTGTGGGTGAACATGCATGATCCACTTTCCCTCATTACTTTCCCTTTTTCAACACACTTGAGTTTATCTAATTGACCTTCTTCTTTCCATATTCGTGGTCACATCCTTTCTGTAGCCGTCAACAGCCCCTGCAACTTCTGTTCATTATATCAGCCATCACACTGCTGACAGGACTTCAGTTGTGCAGTAAAGACAAATTTCATCCTTGACGTATCATCATGCAAATCATCCTCTTTCCTGTGACCTTGTCAAACATCCTCACTCAGCATTTCTGCTTCTGACATCTATAACAGTAATGACTCTAACTGACTCCAAAGACTTAAGACCACATAAGTATAAACTCTACCTTATTTTTGCTTTGGTGGTGTGTGAGAAGGACACACTTTGATCTCAGTTACATCAGTGTAAATAATGCTGATCCTTGGTTACAGTGGATGGCATTTGTCCTGCTATGCTTACAAGCAGAACCTGTCAGTGGGGACAGAAATGTCAAGGAAGTGGCATTCGACAAGAGGTGTGCCTCATGCATGCCGAGTGTACACCTTGGGTTTGTCTGAAAGCTGAGTTAGGTGCAAGATTTGTTCAAGCCCATGTCAGCTTGTTAAAAGGTGGTCGAGACTGAGTGTAATGTATTTGCTGTTACACTGGCTGTTGGTTGACAGTGTGCAGCCGTCTTTTGCTGCAGAAGCATAGCGCAGTGCAGTGCACAGCTGGGTTTTTCTGCTTCAGGCTCTGCAGGAGTGGGCCTCCAAGGAGGTTTCTAGAAATAAGTGTCTGAGGCTGTGATTAAAAAACATCCTGAGATGTGATCCACGACATGGATACTGCAGTGACTAAATAGGGAGTGTAGGCTTCTTATTTACCGCAGCTACTGTTGCAGAACAGTCAGAGATCACTCAGATACCTGATCTAGTTGTTAGCTTATTGAGCTCTCGTTAGTAAATTTAGGTATGTAAAATATTTAATAAGTACAGTTGGGTTGGCAATCAATGTACAATTTACTACATTTGAAGTTAATATGGAATATGAAGATTATTTTGTAAGCTTAGTATATGTATTTTAAATGTTACATGCATGCAAAAAATGTCACCAGTCAAAGATGTCTGATGTCAGGTAAGAAATATCTCAGCCTTGAGGGGTAACCTGGAGAGGTGTCCCTGCTCAAAGGGAGATCACTGTCGTGCAGCCAGATGTTCTGAAGGGAAAACTCACCATGGTGGAAGATATTTCTGGCATGAAGTGGTTGATTTGTAGTAGGATTTTCTGCTGTGTTAATTCAGTTTCCTGTGCTTACCAGTCCAGTCTTCAGCCAAACAATTTTTTTTTTTTTGGTGCTGAGATCTCACTGATAGGCTCATACAATAGTATTAACTTTGATTAGGCCTACTTGCTGAGCATCTGCCTGGATGGTAGCTCGACAGGAGGAGTGTATCCATCACGGCTAATGAATCACAGACCATGGACACAGTTCACCTTTTTCATGCTACTTTTTGCAACTTCTTGCACAGTTCAAGAATAGTCTTCAGACAAGGTAAAAAAATCAGAGTAAAGAAATGCAGTTTACTTCACACCACATGTGAATAAAAGAGCAGGCAATGAAAACAAACCAGTTAGGCTTTATAATCAATTAGTCACTTTAATGTAGCTTTCTTCCATTAAGACACAGGTACAGAATTCCCTTGACCATAAACTGCTGGACACCTGGAGGGTATACAGAGGAGACAAACACTTGTTCTTTTCCATTTTTTTTCAAAGACTTGCTCCTAGCCTCTCTTTTGCCTGATTAAACTAAACAGCTCTGCCTGTTTGCAGAGTCTCCTAATGTGGAAGTTCCCCAAAGCCTAGTGCTCTAAACATGAGTAACTGGTGATGAACTGGTGAAGGGATAAACACTGGAAAATGAAAAGGAGTCCCTGTGCTCTTGAGCTAAGGGAGGTTTTTCATTCATGTCTTCAGCAGCTGAAAGCTTTGACCACTAGAAACTCTGTCCTGCAGTGCCCTTTTTTGTGTGTTTAGCTTTCCTGAAGAAAACCTTCAGATCTGCCCTGAGAGATTAAATGATCTGGTCCTTGAAGAAGAAAAAGTTTTTAGGATATTGCCTGTTTTGACTCATTCCCACAGGGATCTGGTAGGAATTAGGTTCCTAGATGCTGTTTGAGGATCTGGACCTAAGATAATAGTAGATGTTCTATTACGTTCAGCCATAGCAGTGACCAAAAGCATGCTTCAGTATCCATTGACACCTTCAACAAACCCTTTTGCTGAGCTCTGTGGGCTCCAAGTCAGGTTTTCTGTGTTTATAGAAATACTGGTATACCAGACCAATGAGGTAACATTACTTGACTTCTAGGCTAAGAAGTTGAGCTTGTATCAGAGTTTTGGCTTTTAATGGCTTCACAATTCTCACCCATCATTTTTCCTCAGTGGTATGTGTAACTGTTAACTAGATTAAGGATATAAGCTTTCTTTGATCTAGTAACAACGCTTTCTCACATTGCTAGACAGCATTTCAAAGATAGAGAAAATGGGGGTGTACAAGAAAATAAATATCCTGCTTTTAGCATCCTCCCATGTAAAACAGGGTAGAACAAGTAAATCAGTTGCAAATATAGAAACAAAGCTTCTAAACATGTAGTTACAGGGAGCGCTAAACACTTGTTGTATTTACTTCAACTAAAGCTAGAATAATAAAAGCCTGCTTTTGTATATCAGTTGGGAAGTCTTTTTCCATCTTTTAGACACTTGAATATAGTTTAGAGAATATCTCAGTTTTTGACTTGCTCAATGGCATGAGTTTATCTTTAATAGCACATCAGGTTGCTGGAAAAATTATTGTTTTTCCTCATACCAGGCATTACTAACATAAGCTGAGAGATCAGAGAGGATTCAGATGAACTCATTAAATAAAAATCTTGTTCTTATCCTGATATCCTCCCAAGTAGAAAATAGATGAGTAAAAGAGAGCATCAAGGAAATTAAAAATCATTTAAAAGCATATTTCTTTTAACTAGGAGAGTTTTCTCAGACTCCGTGGAGATATTGGCTGCTCTCTCTGGCTCTGGTTCAGAAAAGCATTCCTGCTTGAGTGCTTAAGGACACACTTATCTCCTCTTGAACCTGATGGTGCTGGGATTTGGGGAGGAACCTGCCCACACATGCAATGGAGGGTACTGCACAGGGCTACACGAGGCTATGCTGCATGATGAATCTCTGCATGTTTTGTTGAACGTGGGAAAGAAGCTTAGTCCAACCAGACTCAGAGAACACGTATTGCCTACACTACTTATCTCTTACCACAGCATGGCCGTGTGTTACTAAATTGCATTCTCAAGTGAAGATGCAAAGCTGGAATGATTCAGCTTGAAGATTTATCTGAAGGATGATCTTTGTTAGGAATATTGTTTCCTTATTCAAGCAGTCTGTTGATTTTTGGTGCCAAATAAATAAATTCCAGAGGGGACGTGCTTTGACAGTGATTTCCCTTCCAATACATTTGTACTTTGTAAAGATCCTCAGCCACATCCAGGTTCACATCAGGTTCAAGTGTCATCAGTGTAGCTTGAATGCGGTCAGCTGGAGGACATTGCTCATCATATGCCTCTCTCCGAGTAGTGCTCTCACTGACAGGATTAAATCACATTCACAGCCTGTCACTTAGTAAGGAACTCATAAACAGACTTTTACTCCTGTGTAACAGGTCAGTCATACAAATAGTGCTGTTCAAACCATTGATTTCTTTGATGTGGCTGGTGATCTAAAATATAAACCGCAAAGATGTCTGTGTTTCTGTTACACTCCTAACTGATACTAGCCAGGATACCTGTGGATCTAAACAAACAGGTTTGTGTAGAACAGGCTATAACATTTAGTTTTGGATAATTGTCAGGTTTTTTTATGAAAGGAAAAGATGCAACTCACAAAATTGCTCCTCTGGGTTTTGTGCTCCTAACCAAGTTTTCAACAAGCTTTATCCTGTCTCTACAGACATCTAAGTATTTTGGTTTAAATTTGCTGATTTCTTTTAGATGAGGCCATTACAGTAATACACATCTCAAAAAAAAAAAACAACCCAAAAAATACAGAATTAGGGGGTATGGTTATGGGACATTAAGTCTTTAAATTTTTATTTATTTCTGTGCTTTTTCTACTGTACTGCTTTCTTCAAACCTCCCACTGAATACTGTAAAGCCTTCTGTGTCATCTGCCTGACCTGAGTAAATAAGGCATTTATTTAATCTCTTCTGGAAAGTCATTTTGGCATAATGAGCATTTCACACAGAAAGCTTTCCATTTTCTGCACTTGGCTGAACTTGTTTACTTCATGTTAGCAGCTAACAGGATTTTAGTTGGAAGTATGATTAATTTGTTGCTTGAAACTGGTAGCATATTATTAGAATCCAGTACAAGAGCAAAGCATTTTAAATCCTGTGTTAAGAATGAGTGTTCTGGATGCTTGTATAAACTCTAGCCAAAATACTTACAAAACTTGTATTTGTCAGCAAGTCTTATGTTGACTGTCATACTGCAGATAGATCTGTTGTGCTTTTTATTGAGCAACAGCATCCGACACAAACATCAGTTGTTATTGCCATTTTCAAGGCAAGCCAATGGTACACATGGGTAAATGATATAGAATGTAATTTTGTGTGTTCAGGTAGAATGAGAAAAAAGTGGTTACAAGCCAAAGACATCAGTTTCTCAAACAGACCATCAGGAAAGAAGTAGTAAAAGTTCTTACAAAAATTGAAGTAGTAAAAGGTAGAAAAGACTTTGTAAAAAACAGGAACGATAATGATTTTTTATTGATTTTTTTTTTTTTTGAGAAGGACTAGTCATCTGCTTCATTTGTGTTCCACTGTGGGTATTAAGACTAACACTGGAACAGAAACTGGGATATCTGTGGGAGTCACTTTTGTCACTTTTTTATTTCTGCTGCTGCAAGTTACTAGAAAGAAAGCTTGTCAGCTGAAGGATTACAAAAGATAAATAGTGAAATTATTTTAATTCCATAAAAGGCTTAATAATTAAAAGAAGTGGAAACTTGAAAACAGTTCACTCTGTCATCATATACAATATACTGTGTCTATAGGTTCTAAGAGTAATATTTTCAGGTGATTTATCATCTTCATTATACAGTTGTTGTTGTAGACTTCCATACAAGATACACCTGAAATAAAACAAAAGCAGTATCATCTGATAAAGGACTTGGATAACACAGATTCTCCTACTCCAATATGAGCTATAGCAGTACTCAGCCATGAACTGCCTCCTCAAAACAGTATCTTAAACTGTGCTCAAGAATCATGGTGAATAACCAGAGAGCAAATAACAGAGACAGTATGGTGCTCTATGCTAGCCTGATGTGTTCAGAAATTAAAATTTTCACAAGACAGAGAAGGGTCTAACCAGAGGGCTATTCTACGTTTGGAGGAAGAGAGAGGAAATAATTTTAATTAGCATCATGATTGAATATATACTTTCTATTTAAAGCAAGAGTTATGTGGAATGCTGAAGTACAGCTACAGCAGGGATTTCTCCCTCTAACTTTGATTCTCAAAAAAGGTAGTAATATTTGTGCGCAGAATCCAATTGTATAGAAAGAATTTATAAAAGCTGCCAGAAAAGCCTCTCTGGGATGTTAATACTGATTTTAGAACAGGTTGAAATTTCTGAAGAAGAGAAATGAAAGTTAGCATTGCACCAAACCGTAGGAGAGGTTAACAAACTAGCTAGGATGTTCAGAGTCTACACTATAACAAACAGATTAATGAAGTCTCAGACGACAAAGAATAATAATGTAATTCCACCAATAAATACAGATTTGTGGAGAATAGATATTGCAAAGCAGATGTAATTTCTTCTGTTTTCATAAAAACTTTGGTCAATAACAAAGATGTAACACTGAGCTTCTGAAAAGTATCTGATGTAGTAGCCTGCAATGTTTATTTATGTTTCCAGTTTTCTTGTTTCTTAGTATAGGTGGATTAAGAATTGTCTTCTAATTCACCTTAACACGTGTCTATAACTCAGGAGTCACAATTGCATTCTGTATTTTAATCCTACCAGGAAGAAAAAAATAATATTGCTACTGATAAAAGTGGCTGATGGCATGAAGATTGTGGATGTGGAGGAAGAAGATGCATGACAGAGGGTGCTGTGATTTATAACTGCAAAGGAACACCATGTGTTTTAATACAACAAACTTTAAAATCTTTCCTCTGAGAAAAATGAACTATGTATCTTTAGACAAAAGTAATATATTTAAAAATAAACACTCTCTTGTGGAATGACATCAAGAAAGAAATAGTGGAGTATCATGGTAGGCAACCTTTTGGTCGCAGCACAACTCTGCATCCCAAATGATTCATGACAGTAGAACTGGGGAAATCTGCACCACCTCTGTCCTTAGAACATGCTGCAAGTGTGTTTGGAATGCTATGACTGTTTTTGATGCCAACAGTCTCTCGAACTGTAGGCAGCTGAGAGCTGTTTCCTACAAAAGCTACTGAAGCTACTAAAGAAAATGTCTTATGAAGGGAGGAGGAGAAAAAAAAAAATGAAAGAGGGGAGGCAGGGAAGAAGCAGGGGCTCAGTTTTATCAATGCAGAATGGGGCTAGGGGTCTAGTCTTTGTATAGGTTGGTACATACTCAGCTAGAAAGACCAGAAATAATTTTATCTGCATCTCACAAATATTTTCATATATCTTTAGTATTTTCTTAAGCTTTTGAGATTTCTGTGTTGCAGTCTCAAGTTGTAGATATCTCTGAGTCTGTGTATTTCTTTTAACATTAAAAATGTTAAACTTAGCTTAGTTTGTATGACAGTTGTAAAAAACTGATAATTATAGATTACATAAAAAAGTAGTACAAACAGTAACTTACACCAAATTCATTTTTTTCCTTTTGAAATGATCTTGTGTAACGAGCAGTTCTAGCTTGGTTTTCTTTTAGCCAATGGAGGTCACTGTTGTTCCATTACATGTCAGTTATGGTACATCTCTGCTAGTACTGAAAAAATGCTTCCATACTGAAATAAAGAAGAGCTGAACAGAAGCTGCAGGTAAAACATTCTGCTAGTAGACAGGAGAGGTAATTTAAGATATGGCTTAGAAAAGTCTACCTCATCAACCATGAAAATTGTGCTATTTTGTCAGGAAAGCTCTTTGATTACTATCCAAGTATTGAGTGCATACAGATGTTGCAGCCTGATGTAAAATGGTAAGGTAGATTCAGGACAACAGGATTGGTAGGGGAGGAAAGAAGGCCTTGCAATGCATCCAAGGTAAGTCTGTATTTACTTTGTAGCTCAGGAATGAGAGGAATGTCAACTGTCTTACAGTAAAGACAAGAATGACAACTTACTTGCCATTGAATTTACCCGTACCAAACTAGCACAATAGGTTGGTGAGGCTAGTGGTGCTAGTAACTAATGGTAGAATGGAAAGTATCAGCTGATACTGGGTGACTGGTGGGAAAGCAGTGCTAAGAACAAAATGCAGAAGGAAATTGACTTTTTTTGTTTGCTTTTTATGAGTTTGGAAGAAACTGTTGGAGTGCATTATGTGGAGTTTGATCCTACTAGGAAGGAAATTCTGAAAATGGAAAATTTTAGGAGGAGGAAGAGAAAAAGATGGAGTTATGGGAACTGAAGAAAGGAGAAAGAGCAAGGGCAAGTCACTCTACCTCTTCCCAATAGTTATATCCTCACCAGTAAATTAAAATGAGCTAGAATTCTATTTTGGGTATTAAGAGTATGAGTACATGCAGACTGTGTCCACCCATGTTGCACTAGGAAATTTCAGTGGCATTGTCTGTACTACCTGTCAGCACAAGAGGGTTGCTAAATCCTGAAGAGGCCTAGGTTAATGACCGCATAATGTGGTGTTTTAGAGAGGTTTCTGCAAAAGTTTCTAAAGAGGTCGACATTCGGTACTAGATCCTGCCTGGACATGGCATGGTCTGTCACAGGGTGACATACCAGATGGAGATACTGGAGCAACTGCTGCACACGTTCTCACTCAGCCAGGTGTGCGGAGACCTTCTTGGGCCATCTCTCTCCCTCCCCCTTACTGGTGACAAGCTCTCTACAACACCTTGTAAATTAGTTCTTCTATAGCACTGTGATGGCCACGTCCACGGGGACTTGCGGTGTGAAGTGCTAGATGGGAGAATAGAAAATGTCTCCTTGTTAACAGTGTGTAGTGATACACTGTCTGCCTACAGCACTGACCTCACTTGCTCCCAGGAGCTATCTATTAGCTGGCACATGATAGCAGTCTCCTGGCTGTGTACATCGAGCACAGGGAAATGTAGAGAGGCTGTGATGCAGTGTTGGACAGTGGGGGATGTGGGTCTGGCTTCAGCATGCCAAAGAGAAAACTTGCAGAAAGCTCAGCCTGAACCTCATGCTCAGCATAGGGAATGTGATCTTCACACTGGATCTGGCCCTTCCTTCCTGTCTCTTTCTTTCTGTCTCTTTCTTTCTACTTCCTCTCTTGGGCTTCATGAACAGAGACAGTAACATCATCCATGTCTGGTTAGTGTTGCAGAGCTGCTCATCACAGAGTCGGAGGTCTCCAGGTATCAGTCTCTCTGGCTTGGGTTTGGCAAAGTTGATGGAAGATCACCGTTTTGCCACTGTCCTTTGGGGCTGCCATGATGGAGAGGTGCATGCATGCAGGCCCATGTATACACTTCAGGGCAACAAGATTTAGAAAGGAAATGATGGTTGATTTTTGGAAGCATATCCTTTGCTGTGCTGGATGGAAGTGCACTGCTGTGTTTGAAGACTGTAGGGAGGGGGGAGACTTGCAGAGTTTTTCTTGTTCACTGGCGATGAAGATGTGTTTTTCCTATCTGAGCACTTGAATTAGCACAGCACCCTTTTGTGCTGTCCTGTGTAAGGAAGCCAGTCAATCACCCTGAGGAAGGAAGCCCCAAATTACCACCATGTCTTACAGAGGCCCTTTTTTCCCGAGAGACCCATTGCAAAATGCCCTTTCAGCCAGACCTGCTAAGCTGAAGTAAAGTCTGATGGCTGAGCTGTGGCTTGAAGTGGATATGTACAGTGCTGAGAAGTCATAAAGAGCTCTTATGTAAATGGTTTATGAGGGAGTGAGGAAACCTTTAGCCATGTTAGATTTCTGTAAAGCTGATCTGAGATGATAACTTCATACCACACTGTTCTCACAGATTATTTTCTTTCATAGAACAACAACAACAACAAAACAAGCCTTCTCCTCCCTTCCTCTAGCTGGGTGCAGGGGTGGTAGGTTCTGCTAGCTTCCAGGGAAAAAGGAGATATTCACACACAGCTGAAAGGTTGAATTCAGCAGGCTGAACAAGGAGATCTGAACAAAGACCTGGTGTCACAAAGGGAATCACTACAATCACTGGCATAGATCCTGCATATGATGTAGGTGTGCTGGTGGATAAAACTCTTATTGTATTTGAGAGGCTTATATCAATTATTAGTAGCCTCTAGCAATTAGTAGTCATTTCTAACTGATAGCAAAAGCAGAAAGTTGTCTTATTTAAAAAAAAAAAATCCAAATAATATAATTACTTTATGGTTTAACTTGCACTGTATGCAGTTCTCTCAGGGCAGCAAAAGGTATCTACTCTTGGACAACAAATTGGGCGAGTTAAAGGAGCAAGGTAGAATTCAAAGTTCATACAATGTACAGCTACTTGAGACTCAGTCTTCCCAGGAGTTATTTTATAAATCTTGTCTTTACAAACTTTATTTCTAACATGGTTTATTTGCCTAAATTTTATTCCTTTGCTTATAATGCAAGACTGAGTTTTCATGGAGACATAGCTTTAGGAACAAAAATAGCTATTTAAAAACTAATTTTAGAAAACTTGAGTTGTTTGTGTGTGAAAAGTCTTTTGGCAAATAGTTCAGGGAGGTAGGAAACTCAGTGACTTCCCATGCAGGAGCCACAGCTTGTGAACTCTTAAAATAGGCTTGTGTCTTCTTGCAAATTAAAAAGTAATCAGTTACATTATTACTAGGTTGGTTTGTTTATTTTGTTCTTGTTTGTTTTTTTTTTTTTCTTTAGTCACAAAAATCTTGCATTTTATTATGAAAGTCACAATGACTTCAAAATTTTAATTTGTTTCCAGGAATAGTGGTAGGTCAAAAATCTTCAAATGATTAATTACTCTAGATTTTATTCCTCACCCCTCCCCTTTGTTTGTTCAAAAGCACATGTACACCTGATAACTGGTCCGGGAAGAGGAACACTGTAGGACCTTGAACAGAAGAAGGTTCCTGTTCAACTTCAAAATGCTATCCCAACTAAAGAGCTGCAAACATCTCTGTTGAACACAAGCACATAGATATGACTGAAGAAGACTTAAAACTGTGAAGCTAGAAACCCTGCTAGTGGGTAAAGTTCACCATGAAGTCTCAGATAAGTGTTGCTAACAACCTGAAAACTCTATACAACTAATACACTCAGTTGTTTAACTGGTCATGGTTATTAATATGCTTATAGCTTCCCTGCTTTGTACCTACTGGTATTTTACTTCTTCCCCTGCATCCTCTTTTTCAGATCTTTTTATTTTTCAATTTGGACACAGTTTGCTTTCTTCTCTGACGGATCATTTCTGTTGTCCCTTCTTTTTCCTTCAGTTTCCTGCAGAATTGCAGATGATAACTAGTTCTAGTCTTTAAACAGAAAGATCAGGAAAGAGATCACTTGTTCTTATAAATGGTCTCTCCAAACCAGGTAAGTTATTGTGTTAGTGGATGTTGGCACCTTGGCCTGGTGAACTAATGATTCCTGCACTTCCCTTGTACACAGAAACCCTAAGAAATTCCTTCAAAACCCTCAAGTCCATCAGCTGGGTTTAACTACAGCAGCCAAATACATCTGCAGGCTCAATTTATTTGGCCCAGATTAATTTAGTCAGTAGCATCAGGCACCTCTAAAAATGTCAGGGTAAAAATGGGATTATAGTAAACAAAAAATCCTGAAGCAGGGAAAATTCTGAGACATGCTTTACTGATTTGATAGTCTGTTCCATTGCAAAAGCTTGGATACCTGCTACTAAGCTATTGAAAACTTGGGCAGACAGGCCTTCTCTCATATTTCTGGAATGATTTCTTCCTAAAAATGCTGTTTCTAGTTGAGTGCATTTGTCATGTCAGACATAGTCCAGAAATGGAAATGCATCTGCCTTCAAGTCATACCATAAATCTTGATGTATTAAGGCCCAGACCCAAGAGCCTACAAGATCATCTTGGCAACTTTAATTTTGAGTTCCCAGATACAGACAACTATGGATTTATCCGGGTGTTTAGCTGCCTGCTTCTCCATAGCAATAGCCATTGAGTTGCACAGTGGGACACATCAGCACGCACTTACTGCTATGAACTCATGACATAGCACCTTTTGCACGTGTAGATCAGAGCTGTACTATCCACACACTATTTGGAGGTTTACATAGTCATTATATAGTTATAGTAATTACTGTAGAAACTGGGTGCATAATAAATGCATAAAGCTAATTGATTATTTCTTTCTCCTTTGGAGTATGGTGATCCCCACCCCATCTCTCACCATATTCTGTTAGCCTAGTTCTTTTCCATGTCTTTCATCATGTCACAGTGGCTGCCAAATTCAGTTAATCACTCTCTTAGTGGGAGATTTTCTGTTGAACAGTCCAAATGTAGAGATGATTCTCTCTCATGATACCACTACTGTCCTTGACAGTTTTATTGTTCATGATGAGCAGAGTTGCTATTGGCAGCTTCACATCCCAAGTGGAGAACTGGAGAGGACTCACAAAAAAAGGACTTGGTTCAGCTCACACAGCTCACACATTTCCTGCTACCTAAGGAACCCACAGCGTAGATGTTGATCTGTTCATTTTCATTACAAGGAAAGTTCTTCACTCTTTAGAATCCATTTCTGGAATAGGGAGCTACCTAGATGAGGTAGGTACAAAATACTGAACTAGCTTGGTGCTTAACTTCAGGGGAACTTGTGTGTTTACTTTGCTGAGCAGGAAACATGTTAACCCCTTTTCAACTAGCAACCACCTTCATCCAATGAAGGAGCTGGAATGTCTCCCTGGGGATGGCAGCTGCCCTTTTATCTTAGCTTCCTACTGAGGAGCAATGAGTATTGGCCTGTTGGATATCCTGGAATTTTCTTAGATCTTCTTGCTGAAGCACTATCCTTTTTGTATAAAATAACTGTCATTATCCCAAGATGACTGAGGCATTAGGCTACAGTCTAATGTTCAGGGTGATGCTGTAAAGGGGCTAAATACTTTTAGAAGGCCTAGTATTTAGACAATCTCCTGAAAATTACAGGACAGGGCTGTAGGATTTATTTGGATTTAAATCTCTTGAAACCTTGGCAAATTCTACAAACACGGCACTGGTAACAAACCATTGTGAAAGTGGGGAAATATGAAGCCAATTTTTATGCATTGCAGGTCCAGCAGAACACCTTTGCCTCATTAAGTTGCAAATTGCAGAATGTCTGGGAAATCTTACTGGTACCTTCTGGAAGCTTTTCATATCTCCTCAGTTAGGATTGCTGTATATAAGTAATAATCTTTTTCAGATCAATTTCATAGACATTGTTAGTACTATTAGTAATAGTACTAGTTATTCAGCATACACTGTAAAGACCAGCTTTATAGCTATAGTTTTTGGAAGCTTTTACACAGATAACACAGGTATTATATGTTTTGAGGACTATGTAAAGAACAGAGGCACAAAGAGTTTGGAGGGAGACCCCTCCTCTGCCTACAGGTAACAGAGAGGTGGGTCAGATTAAGAACACCTCTGCAAGCACCTGCTGACTTCAGCTGAAGTTGCAAGTGCTAGGTGAGTTTGGGAGCCCTCTTCTGCCACTATCAAATAATTATCACTGGAGCTGGACATAATGTCAAGGGGCATGTGCTGCTGAGATAAATATCTGTTGTCCCCATAAGTCTGGATTAGATTTCATGGGAGGAACTAGTGCATGGATGAGCTTTCAGGACATTTTCTGAGTGGTCTACAGAAAATTAAGTATTTGAGATAAAAGTTTCCTTCTATTATTTTTTGCTGTCCTTCTTTTCCTGTATTCTAATCCATATTTCAATTCTTTCTTAGTTCCTCTTTGTTTGCATACTTTAAACTTTTCTTGGTAGTTTTCCACTGAGATGAACTGAAGCACTAGCAGAGGCTTTTATTTTGTTTCTCTGAACACAGCCTTTTACTCAAATCCCATTTGTATTGATAACATTGTAGTCAAAGTTAGTGTTGGGACTCTGATCAGCATTTAAAAAGAAAAGTAAGTGAAATTAGGAGATTCGGGAATATTTTGCAACAGTTTTCCCAATTAATTGATTAGCTTTTCTTACACGTCTGATGAGTGAAAATTTTTGAAGAACAAAAATTTACTTTTCTTTTTTTGATTTTCTCAGATAATTACTTTCTTTTTGGAGTAAATATTTACTATTGCTTCAAATTCACATTAAATTACCTGTATCTTTTAAAGTCTTATAAGCTGGAACCATCTGCAGGGCTTCTCCCTTCCACATGTGCTTTTTTTCCCATTATGAACTAAAGCAAAATTAGGGATTTTAGGATTTTATTTACTTGCCACCTCCCCTCCCCACCTCTGCCCCAAGCCAGTGTTGAATATGGCTTCCATAAATTGATGACAAGTGTAATCACTTTAAACATAGGAGAGTTATGTTCTAAATTTCAAGCAATGTGTGGAGAGGTGGAGAAGTTGTAATCTCTCACATTCCAACAAGTTCTGCTGGAGATTTCTCTCTGTTCAATTATATTTTCCTTTGACTGAGAAAATGAGAGCAACTACAGAGACTAGGGATCACAGAGTACCTATCATGAGAGATTTGTTTAATTTCCTATTTCATCAAAAATCTTATTTCAAGTAAATTATTCAATGATTGCCCCTCCGTTAAGGTGCTAGCATGGGATGGGTAAGAGGTAAGGTGCTTTCTTTCCAAGGTGAGCAAGTTAAAACATGAGAGAGATGAACCTCAGTCTCTTTCTCTTGGGCACCTTTCCAGCCAGTCTTCCCCAAGCCTGTAGTGTTGCAGGGGATTGTTGTAGCCAAAGTGCAGGACTTGGCCCTTGGCCTTGTTTAACCTCATACCACTGACCTCAGCCCATAAATCCAATCTGTCTAGATCCCTCTGTAGAACCTCCCTCCCCTCAGGCAGATCAACACCATGCCCAACTCGGTGTCATCTGCAAACTTACTGAGGGTTACTTTTGTGCTCTCTCCCCATTAAATCTCTAATGGAATAGATCAAATGTCAAGAATCACAGAATGCTAGAGGTTGGAAGGGACTTTGAGAGATCATTCAGTCTAACCCCCCTGCCAAAGCAGGTTCACCTAGATCAGGTTGCACAGGATTGTGTCTAGGCAAGTTTTGAAATTCTCCAGAAAAGGAGACTCCACAACGTCTCTGGACAGCAAGTGCAAGTGCCCTGCCACCCTTACAGTAAAGAAGTTTCTCCTTATGTTTAAGTGGAACTTCCTGTGTTCCAGTTTGTGTCCATTGCCCCTTTTCCTACCACTGAGCACCACTGAAAAGGTTTTGGCCTCATCCTCCTAATGGCCACTTCAGATATTTATAAACATTGATAAGATCCCCTCTCAGTTTTCTCTCAGCCTTTCCTTGTAAGAGAGATGTTCCTGTCCAGAAAGAACTAGAAAGAACTAGACTGTTCCAGTCTGAAAAGAATCATTAGGTCTAGTAATCTGGCATCTTGCATAACAAAAGCATATACTTCCATTCAGTCATTCTCTCAGACCCTAAGCCATAAAATTTAAGTGTAGATTTTGGTTGGGGGGAGCAGAAATCATATATTCAGCTCGTGATGGCTCAGGCCCTAAATTATACATTAATTTTCCAATTATTTCTACAAAACAAAGTATTAAGAACCAATTATTAATTCTTGATTTATGATACTGCATTAGTTTTAATTATGCTTATATTAATAGTCTTATTCATCATGAATTGAGGAATTTGGATAAGGCATAATTGCCTGAGGAGCCTATGCTTCAGTAACCCATAGAATTATTTAGCCCAGGTTTTCACACTTCAGTATTCAAAAAAAGGTATTTTGTAGTTTCTTTTTAAAATAAAACACATGCTTATCTTCATTTTAATTTCACTCTTAACTGCGAAGAATTAATGACCTGATGCACGAAACTTTGTACTTGTATGGTGCTTTTTAATTTTTTTTTTTCCCTTTTCAAATAGATCATAAAGTTAAGAACTATTTGTTAGCCTAGTGCCATATAACTTTAGCAAAGATTTTAATGTATGGGTATTGAATAATCCCCTATAATTACAAATTAAAACATCAGCAACATTACTGCTATGTTAACTCACATCTCATGATTGTTGAATCTGGATTTTTTTCTTAATTCAGCTCAGTTTAGTGATAGGTGAATCAGGATTTAAATACCTGCATATACTGGAAATAAAAGTTGTCTAATACATGTGTGTCTTTATGTATATATAGGCGTGCAGATAAAGCATTATATAGAGTAGTGCAAGGACAGGAAAAAATGCTTAAAACTGACCAGCTCTCTGACAAGTTTCAAATTTAAGGCTTCATGGGTTTTTTCCATTACTGCTCAACTTGGTGTCTTGGCTGGAGTTCCCTAGTGTTATAGGTGATCATTAGTTCACTGGCTTTCGTATGGGGCTATATTTTGCTGGTATTGGCATCATTGACTATTACTGAGATTTATCAAACCTCCTTGTTACAATATCTTCATCTTAGCTTACTTGCAATTTGGCTAAATATGCAGCATTTGGGATAAATTTTACCATTATATGATATTGGGCTTACTTAAATTTTTTTTCCAGGAAGTTTCAGCCAAGATGGTTTTGCCATTTCCAAGAAAACATTGGAGAAAATACATTATTTTGCAATGTTAAAACAGCTCTGGCAACCTTTTCTTTGACTTACTGTGTACTGTCCATGCTTTGGAGCAAGGACCTGAAATTTGGTCAGAGTGCTGTGGCCTTTTTTGTCAGGAAAATGCACCTTCCTGTCTCTGTGCAAAATTTTGACGTAATGTTTTGGAAACTCTGAATCTATGTGTGCAGAACTTTGGCTTCATAGAACTGGGTAGCTAAAATTCCCTTAAATGATAGCCTATACTAACTTGAACTGCATACATGCTCAGGGCATGCAATATTTCACAAAAATGCTTTATATACCTAGAAAAAATATGCCCACAGAGCAAATTTTCACCTCTCCTGTTTCTTTTATGTGGTGCAAAGTGAGCAAATGGAAAGCTTACTATTTCAAATTGGAGGGGTATACAAAGACGGGAGAGAAATTGTTGAAAGAGGATGAAAAAAATCAAGATGGAAGTAGGTTAAAGATAATGATTTTTAGGGGTGATCTGTAGAAGAGTCAACACATGCAGACAAAAACTGTTTGCTGGAGCCTAGGAGAGAATGAAAAGGAATAATGCTTCAAAGATGCTCCAACAAAAATATTTTACTCGTACACTACAAGCCTGAGTGCAAAAGAGATTCAACTGAAACCTCTTGTGCTTGCATTTTTGTCACCTTCAAAGCAAGTTTTCAACTTAACTTTAGTTTCTGAATCTGCGTACCATTTCTGAGAGTATTCTGATCCATTCAGGACCACTTCTTTTCACTGAAAGGTACAGAGCTCTGTTTTATTTACTGTCCCCGTACAAGATGGATTCAGTATATGATGTAATCAAAGAATGGTTGAGGTTGGAGGGGAACTCTGGAGGTCATTGCAGCTATGTGCCCCTTCTCAAGAGGGTCACTTCAAGTTGCTCAGGACCATATCCAGATGTCTTTTGAAGGCCTCCAAGGATGAAGATTTAACCATCCCTCTAGGCAACCTGTTCTTTGCTTTGTCACATTCATAATAAAAAACCCCAAACTGTTTCCTGTGTTCAGCATGATCATCTGTGTTTCAGTTTGTCCCTATTATCTTTTTTCCTGTTACTGGGCACTACTGGAGTGATCCTGGTTCTGTCTCTTTTACAACCTCCCTTCAGATATTTGTACATGCTGATGAGATTCTCCCTTGAGCCTTCTCTTCTCCAGGCTATCCCAGTTCTCTCAGCCTTTCCTTCTACAACAGATGTTCCAGTCCCTTCATCATCTTGTGGTGCTGAGTCCATGCTTTCTATTCCCAAGCACTTTTTTGCCCTCCATATGTCTGGAAACGGTTCTCAGAATTAGCTGCTCCATTATTTTCCCAGGGGTTGAGGTGAAGCTGACTAGCCTGTAGTTTTCTGGGTCCTCTTTTTTGAAGACAGCAGTGACACTTGCTTTCCTCTATTCCTCAGATAACACTTCCAAATGTAGTGATCATTCAAATATAGTAAAAGCATCCTCACAGTGATTTCAGTCAATTCCCTCAGCACTCGTGTGTGCATCCTATCAAGGACGGTGGACTTCAGTATGACCAGCTTGTTTAAGTATTCACTAACCTGATCCTCTTCCATCAAGGGGAAGACTTCCTTGCTTTAGACTTTCCTTAGTTTCCAAGGGTTTAGATTTCTGAAAGCTGGCCTTACTAGTAAAGACTGAGGTGAAGGTGTCACTCAGTACCTTAGCCTTTTCCAGTGTCCTGTGTTATCAAGAAACACCATTCCATTCAGCAGCAAGCCCACTGTTTTCCTAGTCTTCCTTTTGCTACTTAGGTGCTTAAAGAAACCCTTCTTGTCCTTGACATCACTCACCAGATTCAACTCCAGGTGGTCTTTAGCTTTCTTATCTGTATCTCTGCATGCTCAGATATGTCTCTGTATTCCTTCCAGGTTTCCTGTCCCTTCTTCCACTTTCTGTATACTTCTTTTTAGTGTTTTCTGAGTTTTACCAGGAGATCTTTGTTCATCCACACAGGCCTCCTGGTTTTTTTGCTTGACTTCCTGCTCCTTGGGGTAGACTCTTCTTGAATTTGAAGAAAGTGGTCTTTGCATACTTCCCAGCTTTCCTCAGCCTCTTTCCTCTAGGGCCTTACCCCATGTGACTGTTTCAAGCAGACCTTTGAAGTGACCAAAGTCTGCTCTGATGAAGTCCAGGGCTGTAGTCTTGCTTTTTTGACATACTCTCTCCATTCCACCAGCTCACGGTCACTTCGGCCTCTGCGTATCCTAACAAGCCTTTTCTTGTATAAGGTCCAGCAGAGTCCCATTCCTCACTGGCTTCTCTACCACTTGGGGTAGTAAGTTGTTATAGGTGATCTCCAGGAACCTCCTGGATTGCTTATACATTGTTGTATTGTCCCTCCATGAGATACTGGTGTGGTTGAAGTCCAGCATGATGACCAGGGCCTGTGATTGTAAGGCTACTTCTACCTGTCTGTAGAAGGCCTCATCTATTTTTTCCTGATCAGATTGCCTATAGTAGACACCCTGTGCAATGTCATACATATTTGTTTGCTCTTTAATCCTAACCAATAAACTCTCAGTTGGATTACCCATCCACACCCAGACCTCTACATACCCCTGTTGCCCTCTCAGTTAAAGGGCAACTCCCTCACATCACCTTCCAAGCCTATCCATCCTAGAGCCTGTATCTCACCACTGCAGCACTCTGCACACGCAAGTCAAGCCACCATGCCTGTAAGAGCACACAGATCTCTAATTCCTTGTGTTTACTCAGAAGGCAGCATACACTGCTGTACAAGTACTTCAGAAAGACGCCCAAGCATGCTGGTTTCCTGAAAAGGGTCTGGAGATTTTCCCATAATGGTGCTTTACAGGCAATTTCTTGCTTACATGAAAATGCTTCAGGTAACTCCACGGAAGCCCTGTTCTGATTACGCGTTCACTTTCACTTAAATTATCCTAGGCTCTTTGCTTTCAAACCCTGTCCTTCACTGCCTCCCAGGACTGCTGGTGGTCACCTCCCTATTATTTCTAGTTTAAAACACTTCATACTGTCTCAGTAAAACAAATGTTTTGATAATTTACAAGGACATTTACCTAGGTCATTTTAAATTTTGAGTGCTGGGCTCTGCAACCTTAATGGTTTTTACTCACTATATGAAATTAATTTACAAAACAAAAGGTTCTGTACACAAGTAAAAAGGAAAAAGCACTAATATTTGTTTACATGGAAAATAGAATGACAGGGAGAATAGATTTTACACTGCAGTTCTGTTTGTGTAGCAGATAGCTTAGAATGTTTTGGGGGCTGTTGCCCAAAACTTCCTATTACATTCTTAAAGCTCACTCTTGGTGTTTAGTGGATCCTCATGAAAGTGGCTCTTTTGCTCAGATATAACAATGTCTCATCATTATGGTGGATCTGAAGTGTTTCTACAGATTGCAAGAAGTAGGACTTCTGAAAGCTGTCCTGGACCCAAAACAGTCTTTGGAATTCTTTCCATCCCTCCCCCTTGCTGATACTGATAACCCTTTTCAGTTGTGAGTATCTGGATTTAGTGAAAATTTTATTTTCTTTTTTTTTTTTTCAGTTACCTTTTATTGTGAAGCTACAGGTATAGCTTGACTTATTCCTTTAACAACCAGTACACACCTAAATAATTACTTAAGTTAAACACCATCTGAATGCTCATAATGAATATTCAGATGCAAATGTTCATTGTGATTACACAAAATGTGTGAAAATACAAATAACAAGTGGAATCCTGATGTTCTTGATTGCAGACATATCACTTTTCATACAGATTCTAATTTGGATTAGAAACTTTGGAACAAAGTTATATTTTTTCTTGAGTGGCCTAGAGAACATGAACTGTAAGGACAGTTTGAGTGAGCTGAGCTTGCTTTTAATTTGGCAATAGGAGGCTAAGGGGCAATCTTATGGCAGCCAACAGCAACTTAGGAAATATAAAGATAATGGAGTTGGACTCTTTTGAGAAGGGGCAGGCAAAACTACAAAGGACATTGAACACACATTGCATTTTGGGAAGTCAGATGTTACTAAAAAGGGAAGGGGTGCACCTTTGGAATAAGTTGTGCAGAGGGCCATAGAAATTCCATTCTTGGGTCTGTCATAGTTTTGTGTAGCCAGGTCTCAAAAACCTCCAATCTGGTGTTTTTCACAGACTGACTTCAAGCAGCTTGTCATGGACAACTTTCAAGGGTCCTTTCCAGCCAATATTTCTATTTCTGTGTGTATATCTGTGAGCTTCTGCTTTACATGTTCTACATTTTTGACATGTGTAAGGCCAGAATGTCAAAGATATGTAGATTCATAAATTCTGTTGAACATAATGGGTGGTATGGAGCCTTGAATGTGGAAGAATAAATTTGCAAGATATTCTTTTCTTTATCTTAATTCAGTTAAACTATATTCCATATACGGACTGCTCAGGATCCAACTAGTGAGGAAGGGGAGAACCTGATATTTTCCCTCAGCAAGAAATGGTCATAAAATAACCCTCCCCACATATTGCTAGGGAGTTTCAGGCTTGAACTTCTCTGAATGGGATTCTGGAAAGCAGGCTAAGGTTTATAACTTGAATGTCCATTAAAGAAGACTATGTTTGCAAAAAACTGGACAGACAAAGCAAGACAAGTTCTGTGTTATGGGGTTGGAATGGAAGGATCCACTCGGAGATCCAGATACAAAAATTTAAGGACTACACAGTCTCAACCTTTACACAACCTTATCTTGATTGGGAAGTTTCCTATCCTTTAAGGAGAAGATCCGTTAAAATGAAGGAAATTAAGGTTCTCAAAATTTATTTGAATTTCTGTGTCTATGTGCAGTTTGATATTTCCCAAACCACATCCTCCTCTTAGTAGATTTGCAAGGCATTCTTTAAAGCCCCAGTTTTAGAAGACTCATCTTTTCATCCTCTGTCTGTTGTAGAATCAAATTACATGTCCAGACTTGAAATTTCACCCAGGTCTTCAGTGATGGCCAACTAGCATCTGCAGAGCAAGCTGGTTACCATAAATGCTAACTTTGTGGAATTTTTTTCAAAAAACATTTGCTCATGGCACTAAAGTTTATTCTTAATCAAGTTGCACTAGGATTCTAAACCAGGGCAGAAGGGCTGAAAGTGAAATATTTTTGTTTGCTAAGGTATAAGTCATTTTTACACGCAATGAGTCCTTTCCTATTTTTAATATTGGGAAAAAAAGTTTGTTGTTAAGCAATGGTATTAGGCTTAAATATAAAGCTTTATAAATGTGGATGGGGACTGCACACTATTGGAAATGTATCTCAAGGTCAGACTTATATTAATTCGGAGGAAAAATATAAGTTGAGATGATATAAAGAAACTTCAGTAAGTCCTTGACTATTTTCATTTCTTGGTGGAAGATACAACTGCTAGTTCCTCAAAAACTGTGGTCAAACCAAGAACCTCTATCCCTAGAGAACAGATTACTTGCAATTGGTTCACAGGGTACTTTTTCCATGTTTCCCACTCTCTGAAACTGGCACAAAACTTGAACAACATCCCGAAATCTGTTAAACTAAAAGTAGATCATTTCATGTATATAGAATTCATGGTGATTGTATATGAAGGCAGGAGATGGGACGTCTGGTAGAGTTTTACTAGTCTTTGAACAAGAAACAACAATAAATGGGTAGTTGTATAGTAGGGACATACTGTGAAATTCATAACCTTGTAGATAGTGATTGTGCCTGGAAACAGAACAACAAGACGTCTCGAGACACCTGAGCATGCTGAGCAGACAAGAACCAGTTTTGTGTTAAGAATAAGAATTTTAGGCTTTAGGTCACTAAAAGAACACAGTGATGAAGAAGAGAAGATGAAGTAAATGACCACCAGATGTCACAAAAGACCACCCAGGGGAGCAAAGACCCTAACCCTAATTTTATTACCATGTTTGGACTATGTAAATGAATTCCAGGAATGCATTAGCATAAGACTGCCCTTTCTAAGAAATATAATGAATATGGATGTTTAGCCTGCATATAAACTGTGTAGCCAGCCGGCATCAGTACCCACATTGGGAGGAGTGATCACCTGTGTGCCTGGCACTGCAAAATAAAGAATGCCTGTTTAATAACTTCAGTTATTGAGTTTTTCACTGCATCATATGTTATAGCTTAGCTATATGCTCATTTGAGAGTGCAGCAAGAAAAGTTAATATTAGGGAAAAAGTACTTCATATAAATTTATTTTCCTCTGCTCTTTTGCAAGTTATGATCAGGTTTTAGAATTGTCTCACAATTGACTTCAGAAACAGTTTATTAGCTTGAAGTGAAAACAAATAGCTTTTATGTTGTTAGATAAATTTGCATTGTTTATTAGAATATTGTCTGGGAGAGCTCAGAAATTACTTAGAGACTGATTTTTATTGCTATTGGTCCCATTTTACTTGAATTATGAAACTACTGTCATGATACTGACATGAACTGATTTCTACTGTCCTTGTGCTTTCATGGTTTATAGCTTTTATGGTTAAAGGGAAAAAAAAAGAAAGCTGGCCTGCTATATGTGATAAGACAGTTTTTCTCAAAATTAAAGTTTAGTAAGACTGTGTCTCTGATAAGTAACAGATTAAATTATACCTAAAGTAAAAAACAGCTTCTTAGGACTGATGGATAGTCTTTAGTTTTATTAAAAATGGTTTTATTGCAATTCAAATCCAAACTTTTAAGAACCCTATCTTCTAGAAGTAAATTTAGGCTTATGGAAGAGTTGAGAGCAAATCATGTCAAAAAACCCAACATCATTTTTCCTTTTTCAAAATCTTGTTAATAGCCTTCAGAATTCTTATATTTCCTTGTATGAAAGAGAAAAATATTTACATGAGTAAATTTAGCTTCTGTTGCCCAGGTATTTTCAACTGTATCATTTTCAAAAGCATTTTTCCAAAATCTGTATGAAAGGGATGTGGCACACAAATTATTTACTGGATAGTCTTATAAGATCATATTGTGTGGTCCTAAAAATGAGAATTTCTAGGGGAGAACTGCTAATCACAGGAAACAGGACTAGAGAGGACCTCAGTTCTTCATTTAATTATCCCCTCTGACACAAGGCAGGATCAGCTGTACCCAAATTATTATTGAGATGTCCTTAAAGATTTCCAAAGACAGACTCTATAAGCTTCCATATGATCTGTTCTAAAACTTCATTCTTTTTGCCATTAGAAAATTTCCCAGCTTGTCATGGTTTGGGTTTTTTTTAAGATTTATCTCACTTCTGATTTCTAACACTGTGAATATAGGCAATATCAAACTTTCTTTTTCTTGATTTTTAAAGATAATCAAAGTAAACTTGGTTTTACAAGAATGAATCTCATCTGTGTCAAGATAGGAACAATGAGATTCCAAAGCCAGGACAACACTACTTCACTGACTGGTAAGAAAGTAGAGATTACAGAATTATCTGTAAACTGAGAAAAAGTAATCTAAAGTCAGTGGGGGAGGTTGTTTTTTCTCTTCTTGCTTTTTTTTTTGTTGTTGTTTGTGTTTTGGGTTGGGTTTTTCTTTTCTTGTTGTTGTTGTCATTGTTTTGTTTTTTATTTTGGTTTGGTTTTGTGTTTTTGTTTTAATTGCACATCACTTTCAGGCCTCATGTTATGTCTAGTTTTGTTCTTGTAAAAGTTGATAGAGCTTCTACCATTGAATTCTGTGAAACTAGGTCTAAGTACAAAGGTTTTTGTTGTTTGTTTTTTTTCATGAGCTCTGGGAAAACCACATGCCAGATATCTGTAGAAAGGTTAAATCAACAAATGTACAAATAAACACTGCAAGTTTTCACTTTTAAATAGTGCATGGATTTTGAAAGTTACATAATTGTTAAATTTATTAAGGCAAGCAGAATATCATAACTGCAACATTAGCATGCCTGACTAAAGAAAATAAACCCAAAATCAACAGATTATTTAGGTGTGAACATAACAGATGGATTTCAAAGGCTTTGAGTGCAAGCTGCAGTTTAGTTGAAGAACATGAAATTTTTTTTTGTATATCCAAGGTAACTCAAATATTTGTATCATTTTTTAATATTCTTGACTTCTTTGTCCTTTACTTTGTTAATTGAGTGATAGGACTTTTATGTACTATGCTACTGTAATTTTACTACTAGATATTATGTTAATGTAATTTTTGATTTAATTGTAAAAATTTCATTATTAATAATTAATGATAATAAACTGCTTCACAGAGGAAGTGGGAAGTGGTTTCAGTAGTGGAACAAGAGTTCAGAGGATGAAGAAATAGATATGTATCATATGATACATAAAGCAAACCCAAACCAAGCCTGCTTAAATAAAAGTAAATAGCCAGCAGGTTGTCTTGAAACAAACAGTTTTGTCAAAATAAGTCTAATACCTTCCTTAATGTTGTTCTTGCTCTTTCTGTTGTTTCTGGGAAATCACAAGTTCAGCTGTAGGAGCTTTAGATTGTCTAAACTTGCTACAAGTGTACTGTACTGTAAAGAGCTGCATTCCAAGTTTTCAGTCACGCAAAAGAAGAAAAAATTCCAGTAAGTATCTCTTTCAAGGTCACCTTGCGTTCATCAGTGAGACCAGATAGCCAGACACAATACTAAAACCATTTAATATGACTAAAAAGCTTGGACACTTAATACATGAGATCTAGGGGCACCAAAAGCCAAATTCCAGGTCTTCCAAACTACTCTCAACTTAAAATCTGTCCCGGGAGGCATCTGAACCCCTGAGGGGTTTATCCTTTCTGTAAAAGTTTTCTATGGGCTTGGTGGTCTGCTTCTGAGCAGGCCAGAATGGCTCAAATCTTGACAGTGCAGTACAGTCAGGCATCTGACCCATACCTAGTCTTATGAAATACCCTGGATTTCATAAGGAAGGTGTTCTGCCAACCTCTCTGTTGGATGCATCACAACCCAGTAACTGACTTTGGCATGATAGTTGGGTGGCATCTTCAGCAACACCCCACAGCCAGCAGTTCCTTTTCACATTCCCATGTGGTGGTTGTAGCATTCAGCCAAAGGCCAATGGAGGGAGCATGACCCTATTGACCAGAGTTAGGAGTCAACAGGGAGGCTGTGAAACTACAGATGGATTATAACTGGGAACCTCTATCTTTTGTGGACTCATTTTAATACTGAGTGCTGATTCATTATGTCAAAGCACAACTTGTGAATCTGTGAAACATCTTTTACTGCTAGGACTTGTTGTATGCTGACTGTTTTGGGAATCCTGTAGGTCTTTGTAAACACATTGCCTCCTTAGATGTCTAATCATGAAAAGTGCAGTGGCTCTCAGAAGGAAGTTACTGAGTGGCCAGTGGTTTCCTGATGGAACTGCCTGCTTGTAAAACCTAAGCTCTTCTCCAGGGTGTAGTTATCCACAGAAAGTTACTTAAAGTAGAAGTTCTGTGAAATAGTCATCCTCTGTGTAGAATGTGATAATCCTAGTAAGAGCATGGTGTTTCCTGAAGACTTGCTTCTTTGTGTGAGGCATGGGTAGAGTGTGGGAAGAGGTAGAAGTAACCCAAGAAACTCCTGGGGGAGATTCCTGTGTTTTAGGCTGTCAGTGCAATCAGAACTCTGATAAATGGCTCAAATTCTTACTTTATCTGTATCCATAAAGACATTTTCAAACAAATGTCGTTACCTCAGGTCATCTTTCTACTGATTGCTATTTTCTCTAAGTTCTCAAGTGAACAGTGAGGTTTCTTGTCTGTTCTTTTTTTAAACTATATCTGTCATGTCAAGGTTAAAAAGCTGTGGGTAAATAAACATGCTGGTAGTATTAGGCAGAACAGCTAATCTAAAGTGAAGCTGATTTATATGTTCCGAGTTGCAAAATACTGGAAATTCTCAAGCAGAGATCAATGTTGTGATACCACAGTTGCACTTACGTTGCATAAAATTAAGATCTTCACGCTAATGTAAAGAGTACAATTTTCTTACCATTCAATAAAAATCAGCTTTTCATCTAATCTCCTAAGAATCAAACTCATCCTGACTGTAGTGCAGACATTAACTCTGGAATTGCAGGATGTACGAACCTGGCCCAATACTTTTCTCTGACAGGTTACTCTATTTCAATTTTATTTCTCTCATGAAAGGTAAGGGGAAAAAGATTCTCTGAAGCATTTGCAAAGTGTCATGTGAAAGTAGGTAGTAACATACTAGGCGAGAACACTTTTATTGGGATAACAAATGTAGTATTTTGCATTGTTTTATCCATGTGTCATGATAGATATTTTTAAATGTCAGCACCCTATACTGTGGGTGTTGTTCTTACAATCAGTTTCATTATCTTAGTGTTTCACATAAGAAATTGTATGCTTGTGTGTATATGTGTATATATATATGTGTGTATATAAATACGCAAGCCCAAAGGCAGAACCTGCATTGTTTTTATCCAACAACAAAAGTTAGCACATTTCTCAGATCATTCATATTCTGAATATAAAATCTCACGATTAAAGGATAAAAAACATTAAAGAACTATACTGTTAAAGACAGATGGGTGCACTTGTCTCATTCACTGACCATCATCATCCAGAAATAATTGAAAGACAACCTTGAAGGGAATATACTCTATGCAGCCTGTTGTGGTATTCCCTGTTCAGAATAAATCTTAAACTGGTAAAATCACTGGTGTGATACCAGGATATTATGTTTTGTTTGTTTGTTTGTTTTCTAGAGAAGACCAAATGTAAATGCAATTCTAAAATATTGTTTTAAAACATCCAGAGAACAGACTAAGCAAAGAAGTGTTGTGGTTACTACCCTCTCCCCTCACACGAGGGACACAAAAATGATGAATATATATGTTCATTCTTTTGTTTCTCTAGAAGAGGAAATAGATTGTTATGTCAGACTGTCAGAAGGTATCTGGAGTAATAATGCTGCACAACATGACAATAAAACATAAAGAATTTTGCTGTTTCCTGACAGACATGTTTATTCATTTTATATATAGAGAGGTTTTATTAATCTTTTTATAACTGTTAAATATTTTACAGTTACAGAGGTTGAATTTCCTTGCAATGTTTTTCTGTAATGAGGCATCAGAAATAAATTTGACAAAAACAGTGGGTAACACAACCATGAATTACTTCATAAGCTTTCTTTCTCCATTTCTATCCAAAATAGCCACCTTATCTTGGTGATTTGCCTACCATAAGACTGTTTCCATTTAAACAAATACTCTTGAGGACAACATCTTTGAGAAAGACACACAAACAAACCCAAAATTTACCTAAAATAGCAGAAGGGAGAGCAAATGGTGAGTGGTTTCTAAGCTGCTGTGTGAACTGTCAGAGTGTGTGGCTTCTTATCCTTACGTGTCAGAACAAGTCAGCTCTGCTGTTAGACTTTCCTTCTCAGACCATCTTTCCACCCAGCATATCTTTTTGATTTGCTCTGCTTGTGCTCAGTTATCCAGAAAGCTAAATTATTTTCATCTCTTCCTTTGAAGTTTAAAACATCAGAGCCTTTGCTGCCTAATCACTTGTTTCTCCATAATCTCTCATCACACTACTGACTAATTTAGGTAACACCTGAGTTGAAACTGATCTTTGAAATACACCATTACAGACATCACTCAGACTCTGTGTCTTATTGTATATGTCTCTAAGGAAGATAGTCTGTGGTCCTCTGTGGCAATCAGCAATATTAAATAACTGTAAATGTAAACTGTTTGTTTCTTCAAAGCCTAAATATAAACATTTCTAGCTAAGGATAACCATGCATCATCTGGAGTTAATGTATATAGAAATGAAGGAGAAGCTGCATAAGAAAGCAGAAAATTCCTCTGACATGTTAATCCATAGGGAAAGATGAGATTACAGTGAATCAGAGAAGTTCCATGCACTTCAGCTGAAATAAAATTATTTCCTGAAATTGAGTAAAGTTTATCATGCTATTCACTCTGTGTTGGGGGAAAAAAGCAAATTTATTTATTTTCAGAATAAAATATATCTGGGTTCTTTTGTGATAGTTGAAGTATGTTTGTATTTGTGGATCTGTTTTGTTGGGGGTTTTTTTTGTTTGTTGTTTTTTTTAATTAATCTGTACTATATGGCAGAATTTCAAAAATCCTTCATATTTCTGTACTGTGGCAACCTGAAGTTTCTGAATTTCTAAACTGTCTTTACTTTTGGATTATCTTCACATTTTTAGTTTTCATTTTGAAGTATAGCTAAATATATACATCTCAGACACATGTGAAATAATATTTCCTTCAATACAGTCCTGGTAAATGGCCTTACCAGCAATATTTTAAGGGTATCTTGTTGAATACATTTGCAGCAGATTCTCTTTCTTATAAGGTTATGTGTTTTGAAATATCAGAATTTATATAGTGTTGCATAAGAGTCATAGACTATTAATTGCTCTTGTACTTTACTGAGCCATCTTACCGTAATATAGTTATGACTTTTGTAGTAGAAGTCCAAAAGTTTTGGGATTTCTTCTATTTTTTGGTTGCTGTATGTTTGCCTTACCCACACCCAACCAACCAACCAAACTGGTTTTTGTGAGCCTTATGTTCTGTGAGAAAGAGAAAGATGACATTGACTCCTCAAGCTGTGGTTTAGACACATAATTTCTATCAATTCCCCACAAGTAAACAAAAAAACCCCCTGTTTTTATGGAACAGGTGCCACTTATAAATGGTATTTAAGTTGTATTTATTATGCCTGTCACTGAAATACTTCAGACAAAATTACATGTTTTCAAGATAATTTGAGAATATTTGGTTCCAAAAGATTTATTTTTAACATATTACATCTTGTGAATTTCTAACATACAGAGGAAGATGATTCTTCTACAAATGGCCCTTTGGACTTGAGCCTCAGGTTCACCCAAGGTTCAGATACTTCATTACTACCAGGCAGGAAATGAGCATGCTAGACTTTAGACCAATATTGCTCTACAAATAGCATATTTGCTGACTAACATCTCTCCCTGATTCATCACTTATAATTAATGTTGTTGTTATTTCAGACAGCTAGAAGTATTGTAAACACTAGCAGTAAACATTTCATGTATGTGCTAGATAGCCCAGACAGGGTATTGTGGCATTGGTAGAACTAGGGAAAAAGATCAGTCGGATAAGAGAAAAGGGGGAGGAGTTGAGCTAGAAAGGTGATTATAGAAATCACATAGTAGCTATGCCATTACAGTGTTATTCAGTTTTTAATTAACATACAGCAGTTCTTTGATATCTGATCAGGACTGAGACATCTCTGTGTCTAAACAGGAATAGTCCCTGATTTCTGCTTCAAACTTAACACTTCCAGTAGCATCTGCCTAGTTACTCTCCTTACAAAGAAGATTTAGTTACTGACTCAGCATCTTCACCTTTTTTGCTGGGTTCTAGCAAAAATTACTTTACAAACTCTGGTCCTAGAACAATTAAGATGGGAAGCAGAAGCATAAATATCATGGAACATGTAACAAGCATGAGATGCACAGCAGAAAAAGCTTCATATGAGAACAAACTAAGTTTGACCTAGCTCTTGTTTTCTTTCTTGTCCTGTAAAATGATTCATCTGATTTGCACTATTAAAAGGTATTTACGCAGTTATGCATAAGAAAAATTCTGTTTAGTAAATCACTTTTTCTGTAAGAATCCAAATGAATTCATAAACACCACTTGTTCAATCGAGTACAAAGTATGATACTACATAAAGGTAAGAAAAGCTTTATTCATTTTCTATTTCTACAGTATTTTTTGTAAAGATGCTTTGATAATTAACACTAGCTTGCTAAAATTCTGCACTTATCCATGTAAAATTAGTTCTGGAGTGGCATTAAAAAGTTTTTGGTCTCATTAAGTTAATTTGCTTTTATCTATGTTCTACGATATTCTGCTTCTGACCATTTTGGTGCTCAGGATGAACTCAGTGTTCAACTCCTAATGGTGTTTAAGTAGCTGTAAATCATTGAGTTGACATGTGGGTGGAAGGACCTACCACAATACAGTTATCCATGGAATAATTATTACCATTTTCATGACTTGGAGTACAGCACTAGAACAAAACATGAAATTGATATCAATAAAGGCTTATCTGTACAAGGTAACTAGAATCTAGTTTCAATAGAGCTAGTTTTCTAGTTCTCTATATCTCAGACTTTATAGAATATAAGTAGAAGGGAGGTAGACCATACATACCAGATGGAGAGTCTGTTTTTGGAAAGCTGTGATACATGAAAAGAACTTGAGTATTTTAGTGACTATTCAGCTGAGCGTGACCTCCCAGTGAAAAGCTGTGATCAGATGGGAAAATATGATCTTGAAATGTATGAACAGGAATCTCCAATCACACATATATTTCTTTTTTATTTGTCAGTTGCAACACATAGGTTTTGAATGTTGTGTCCAGTTTTTGCATCAGTCTAGAGAAGGCTGTTAAGAGAACAGCCATCATAATAATAATGGAATTGGAAAACACATATAGAAATGCCAAGGAAGCTCTGACCTTTATTTTTTAAAAAAGATTGAATAATGAGTACTTTATTAGAGTATATGAATTAAGTATTAGATTAAGTATTAAGTATCAGATTCTGGAAAATAATTTTTGTAATAGAGGGCTCTTTGATCTATTAGACTCAAAATCCAAGAGTGGTAAATTGTATCTTGACATTTGCAGAGGAAAAAAAAAAAATTTGACTGGAAGGTTAAGTAATGATTGGAAGAACTTGTTAATGATGTTGGCAGAATTTTGGCAATTGAGATTATATGTCTTTTTAGTGGGGGGAAAACAAAAGCTCTAAAAATTGGATTAAATTTAAACCACATACTATGCAAAAGATCAGATTTAGAAAGCCTTCTCTTCTGGTCCTATGTTTTCTATGATGTATTTCATGCAAGAAAAAGCTATACAATTACTTCTACTATGCATGACAGTAAATCAGGCTCTAGTTGCCTTTCTATTGTAGATTATACATGTAACTACAAAATCGTGTTCCTGTAGACTTGTCTTTCCAAGAACTTATTTCACTCAAAACACTACTTCCCATATACTTAGAACTGGTGAATCCTTAAATCAAGGGAAACCGTTCTGGAGGGAGTAGATGTGTTTATGTACATTGATCATTGTGATTTAACCTAGAGAAATAGGGTCTAAAGGAAGAAGTGAGAAAGCTAATTTTGATTACTATAAACAGCCCATTCTAAACGAAAGGATTCTTCTTCTTTTTTTTTTTTTTTTTTTTTAGGGCATAGTTTAAGAACAACTAACAAAGCTGGTTTTTTTGTTGGTAGCTGTTTCCTTTATACATTATTTCCTTAATCAGCTGGAGAACTTTTTATGTAACTATTTGACAGACAGGATACTGTAAGAACATACTCTTTCGAATGCAACTCTATGAAATATTTTAGTTACTATGTCAGTTTTTTGAGTACATACATGAAAATAATGAAACTAAGCAATACTGAAGAAATATGGTTTTTGTTACTTTAATTCTGTTCTTATGCAACACTGCCAAAGTTTGTTTTGTCAGAAGCCTTAGGTTTTAGTCATCTCGGCGCTCACTGTGACTGGCAGTAACATCATATCTCTTCTTTCATCAGCCTTTCAGCACTCCCAGAATCAGTGTGCATTCTGGGAAGACCATAAGAAAAAAACAAAACCAAAACAAAACCAAACCAAAAAACACCTCTACTTAAACCTGATTAAAAAAATAAGAAAGGACTCACCAGTTGCAAAGAAGTTAGAAAGCTGATTTATTCTCAAAATATCAGAATTAGCAGGAGTGATTATACTCAACATGGTAACTCAGAAGAGGAATGAAAGTGTTGGGATTGTATCCCAGGGCTTCTATCATTAAAGTCCATATTCTCTTCTTCATGTTTTTCAAGACTTGCATTGACTTGGTGTCAGCAAATCCTGCTACCATCACCCTCAACATGCCAACAGTGGCAAGTCTTGAGGTTGGAAACAGGTCCTGGGCATGTGATCAGTTATCTGAAGGTAAAATTATCTAGAGACACTTAAGATATTCTACTATTTTGTAGAGCTTCATCTCAATTATCCTGCCCTCTCAAAGAAGCAAATACCAATCTCAATCAGAAACAAAGCTGCTGTACTGAGATTCTTTGAAAGCTGCCTGTACTGGTATCTCACTGCATGTGTCACATACACAGTTCCCACAGCTTAAGTATTTGATAGCTGGTGCATTCTTTCACTAAATGTCTGTGTGCTATGTGGCCATCCATATGCCTCTGGGTTTAGTTCTGGCAGAATTGCAACTACTTAGATGGGCACCTCCAAAATCATGTCTCTGGCCCATGATAAGGCTTGTTACTTGTTGCCAAGTAGCGCATCACAGAGTACATCAACTGATTTCTTTGCCACTCCAGGTACTTCTTTCATGGTTCTCCTTGTCATTGCTCTTTACTGGGTATGAGAGGGGGAGCAGTCCTTAGGGGCTCTGGAAAAGAAGGTGGCTTTTTGGAGAAGAAGAACTTACAGAGTCACATACCAGATGGGAGGTTGTTGCAGGACAGAGGTGTTTCAGACAGTAGCTTAAGGAGAAAAACATCAAATTTATGTTATATTCTTAGTGCTTACAAGATGATGTCGCAGTTGGTTTATTGGCCCTGCTTTCTTCAGTGAATAGAATGGTCTTCTTATTAATAAGTTATTAAAGAAGGCTGGAGGGATAAGCAAACAAAGCTGGTATACATACTCCCTTAAAATTCCTGTGAGTTAAGATGAGATAAAAATAAATGAAGGAAAAAACCTGTCTGCCATTAGGGCAGACAGTTCTCAATGCCTGGTGGGGTTTGGGCAGTGGAGGTAGCTATCTGCATGTGGCTCTTGCACTCAGGGGAGATCTTATCCATCTGTGTAAACACCTGAGGTGCAAAGGCAACAGATACAGCCTCTTTCCAATGGTGACCAGTGACAGAACAAGAGGCACTATTCAAAATCCATCTGGACATGATCCTGCACAACCTACTCTAGGTGGCCCTTTTCGGGCAGGGAAGATAGGAGAAGATAACCTCCAGGGGTTCCTTCCCATCTCAGACATTCTGTAACTCTATATAAAGTCCACATACATTTATTCTCCCTGGCAGCAATAACAGCAATAGTAGTGATCGAAAGGAGACAGAGCCTGTTTTGGTTTTTTAATTTTTTTTTTTTTTATTTAAAGTGTGTCTGGAAGCCCCAGAGACTCCACAGAGGCTAAGCTATAAGGCAGCATCAGGGAAAGTTTTCCTGCTGTTTCATACTTTTTCCTGATTCCTGGAGAGGAGTTTCAAACCCATAGTAGGATAGGACTTCTCCCTAATACATATGCCAGTGATGCAACCTGTCAGGTCATTAAAGGCTTATTGTCTTGTGTGAGTAGAGCACAGAGGAACTGAAATAACTGGCAATTTTTTGGAGAGACACCAGCCATCAGAAGTGATGCTGATGTATGAGGTGTTACTGATTTCAGCCATAAACATCATCTGTCTGAGACAGCCAAACAGACCTGCTTTCTTGGAGTATTGAGCTAGCACACTCAGATTCAAGTTTGAGCCTAAATCATTGCTTGGATTTCATAAAACTGCCCATCCTTCTGCTATAGAAGAGTTCATTTTCTAACAACTATAATTATAAAACACACAGAAAATAAAAATATCAGCAATGTTATTTCTGTTTACCTAAGGCAGTGGGAAGAGTCTGGACCCTTCAGGTCAGCTGTTCCAGTGAGAGGAAACTCTCCACTGTCCCAAGAGCTGGCAAATATTTTTCAGTCCAGTCTGGCTGGCTTGTGGCTTCCCCAGGCTGCTATCTATAGGATCAGGGGTTTTTTTGTCTTCATTCTTCTGGGAGTAAATTGGATTATTTGGTCTTTACTGACTGCCCTCATGCTATCTACACTGTAGCCACATGCCTGCAAGTCATCCTCCTTAAATGCTGTCTTGCCTTGGGACTGCACATTTCTCCTGGCAATTTCTTAGTTATGTCTGGGCAGGAGGAGGAGGAGATGCTTCTATGCTACTTAGAGGGCTTTACTTCAAATGTTTTAATTCCTGCAGCTGTCTGCTCTTGTTGCTGAAGTGCCACAGGAAAGCAGTGGCTGCCTTTAGCCAGTCTGTTATGGCCACAAGAGCTTGGATTCAGGCTGACAAACAGCCAGATGTGCAGTGGAGCTCTGAATCTGTGCATGAAAATATGAGTGGGCCTGTTTTGTAAATAACCATAGTATCATGCATAGACAACTCAGGATGGCAAATGGGCCAGTATGGGACACGTTCAAAGAGTAAAAACAAATCTAGATCTCTCTTCATAATTTGACAGCTATGTCATTAGTGGTTTAATAATAACAGAAGAAAGCCATATCCAAACTTGCCAGGGAAGGAGCCAGAAGTAGCAGAAAACAGTTTCTAGTACCCAGCAGGAATGGAAAAAAAAGGAAGCCAAAAGTAGAACTCAGACACATACCAAAGAATAGAAATGGGTTTTCAACACCCCTAAAAGAGGGAAGTTTCACTGCAGAAGGAAAAGGTTTACCACATTACTTGAGTGGAAAACACTCAGTACCACAGAACCCAAGAGAAAGTGAAATAATTGACATGTGAGTTCAAAGAATTGATGAAAGCACTTAGCAATATGTCCTGTGTGATTGAATGGCGCTTCTCAAAGATTGAGCAGATTTTTATTGAAGTCACTTAAGTCTCCTTTTTTTGTTTGAAGATTTTTGCATTCAAGTTCCAGCATCTTAGAAAAAGTAGTTTGACTGTAAGTATAATGTTCTGCTATATGAGATGTGAAGACATAATAATGTTTGTATATGGAGACTGAGAGAAGGAAAATATGCTTCTTACTGGAAGTTTACTCTGATGTAACAAAAATTCTTGAAATAGTATCAAAAGATAGAGAGGAAGTGAAGAAGATGAAACTACTTGATTTTATGGATCTTGGTTATAGAATAACCCTAGAGCTATTATCCAAACTAATAACCAGCATGAATTTTTAGACACTAACCCTGATAAGTTAGTGCAACTCATACCTCTGTATTATACAGGATGAGCATTCAACACTGCAAAACAGCTATGTTAGGACTCCTTCTGCAAGTGTCAGGAAGCCAGGTTTTTAAAGGGTGCATGTGTAATTAGTATTATTCAGAGAGCTAATGGCTAAATAGCAGTACATACAAAAAGGCCAAGACTAGAGCTTAATCTCTTCTTTGTATCACAAAATGCATGTGAAAAGGTAATGTTTCTTCATAAAATAATCAGCAGGAATGCTCTGCAGCTATGTTTGGATAATAGATGTGCTTGTTTTTCCCATGACTTTGTTACCCTTCACAATCCCATCTCCTCCCTGATATCCTTAATGACTGGGTTCAGACTTGCCTTGCTTTTCCTGGACTAGTTTCAAGAAGTAATTTTGTTTTATATTATTCCTTCCTGACCTATTTCTTCTGCATTGTAAACTGTTCTGTAAGTTTAATTAAACTTGCTTGGGGCTAATGATTTTTGTTTTTAAATATAGGTGTGATGAATCTGTGGTTTTCCTAGGCTGTGCTGATTTATTCAAAAAACAAGGCAGTAGGGTTTTCGGGGAGTTTCTGGGTTTTGTAGGAGAAAAAAAAAAAAAAAGTAATTGCAGGCACCTGAAATCTAAATGTGAATATCTGACTTCCAAAAAATATTTCTGAGTTTCTGTCACAAATTATGATTTAATGAACTAAATAAAAACCAAAACACAACAAAACAAAAACCCCACAACAACATCATCTTAACCCCTTTCCCTAAAGAAGCAAGCAGAAGCATCACCAAAATGCTTAGTTTATGTATCTGGAAGTGTTATGAGATTTAGGGTGCTGAAAGATGTCAGTGTATTGCATACTGATGGTAATGCAGGCTACCAGGCCAATGCACCAAGTCTTCTTAGGGGGCTTCTAGATTATCTTTGTCTTTCATAAATTAGAAGAGAAAGATGTGATTAGAAGTAAGATGAGAGTGGGAGATACATCATGGTAAAGAATCCAGGTGATCATACTTTTTGCTTTACTTTTTGCAAAGCAGCAGCTTGAACTCCCATTGTACTATTTGGGATTTAGGAGCTGTTGCTTCTCCCAGATTCCTCTCTCGGGGATGCTGTTGCCTCCAGCCTTGCCTTGTAGCACTCAGAGGCTTATATACTATGGTGAGTAGTATTTTTCCTCTTGTTGCCTGTACTTGGACTGAGTAAATTTACTTGTGGTGAAAGTGTCTGGATATTCTAATTTTCAGGTGAAAAAAAGGAGCATTAAGGAAGAGCAACAGCTGCAGAACGTATGTATTATTGTAAGAGTGGCAAGTTATCCAGCTACTCCCAGCTATAAATCTCATTTCAGGAACATACTTAAAAGTTTAAACCTTACACATGCATAGCAGTTATAAAATCCAAACTAACACAGAAAAGAGGACTGTTTGTGAAGCAGAAGAGGGTTACACCATTGTTATCAGAGGGCAGAATTCACTCACTGCCTGCCATATTCAGCTAAGCCTGGATAGTATGTTGTTTTCAGCTGCTTTTTCCTTTGAGCTCACCTCCAAACTCCTTGGGATTGACATCAAAGTGGAAGTCTTGAATGTCAGTGCTCCTTAGTAACTGCTATGAATCAACGTGTCCAAACAGCTCCACCACTGGCTGCTGCCTTCCCACCAGAGGGTATTTCCTCAGCTTTGTAGCTGAGCTACCATGTGCTTCTCTGGATGCTCCTAAGCCCTGTGCCCTGTGGAAGTATTTCTACAATGTGAGGATTGTTAAACTGAATTTAGCAGGTAGCTGGCCAGGTCCACAGGCTGCTGTCTGCAATCAAATCCCCATCACTTCACTGGGGTGTTAAACCCACCATTTGTGCTGTGGTGCTGGAAACTGGGTAAATACCATAGCTTGTGTGCATATGTCAAATGTGCCACCACTGAATAGCAACTCTTTTGTAAGCAAGTGGCCATATTGCTAAAGCAGCTTTAACTTGTGTTCTGATAAAATGCCATATGGACATTTATTTCAAGACATACCCCAGGCAAGGAAATGTGATAACCAAAAAAATTACCTTTAAAACTGAAAAGGTTGTATGAGTAATGTCTTCAAACTCAAACACACAGGATTCAATCACTTATATATTAAATCAATAACTGTAAGACCAATGGCCAAATTCAGATATGTGAAACAGAATAAGATTCAGGATGTTTTCTGGGGAAACAAATTTAAGGTAGCTTCTAACTCTGCATACCTGATCCATCACTCACTGAGTCCTAGCACAACTCTTTAGATGAAGCCTGGGGCTGATTTAATAAATGGTTATTTCAGTGTAGGACAGGTGATGTTACCAAAGTTCTCTGAAGACTAAGGGGAGATCTGATAAGTTTTTGCTTTATTGTTCCTGACTTGTAGGTCTAACCATATTTCTTACTGTTTACTGGACATAGTTTATATATGCAGCTATAAGACAGCATTTTATTTTCTATTATATGCTGGATATAAGCTTTGTCATCTTTTAATAATATGAGATTAGAATGTTGAAATGTATATGAAAGATTAGTATTAATCAGAGAAATAAGTAGAATTACTAATACATTTCACTGAAAAAGTTTGAGGGCACTGGCAAAGCTGACAGACTCTTTCATAGTGATTTTGTTATTTACAATAATTGAAGGAAAAATACTCGGTTCAGTCTTTCTACCATAGAGGATGATATTAAAACTTCACTAACCCTAAGCAGAAGGAACTTAAAAAATATAGAAACACCACATAAATACTGTTAGAAGTAAGACCATGAAAAAAACTTTGTGTAAAAACTTACTGTAATTCCCAACATCTTCACAGAAAATACAGAGACCTCGCTGAGGTAACAGAGCCAGCAGATAGAATTTTTCCTTTTCTACAGAAAAACCACAGGCTACTTACTGTTTTCCCAAGTCCCCATTTCATTTTCCATGGAGCTGTTACTCAGGCCCTCACTTCCTAGGCTGCACCTAGTAATTGTACCCCCGTGGCAGAACTGTGCCCCTTCTAACTTCACAAGGATTTGCTCAATCTAAAATATATTATGGTCTGTTTGTATTGATGCTTTACTGTCTTGTCAATGAATTGTGAGGAGGAAGGAAAAAATCTTCAGTGATCTCTGTCTACTTGATTTAGGGTGACACATCAACAGAAAAAAGAAAACACCACAGATCACAGAATCACAGAATCATTGGAGTTAGAAGGGACCTCTAGAGATCACCTAGTCCAACCCTCATGCTAAAAGCAGGATTGCCTAGACCACATTACACAGGATCGTTTACAGGTGAGTTTTGAATATCTCCAGAGAAGGAGACTTCACAACCTCCCTGGGCATCCTGTTCCAGGGTTTCGTCCACCTCACAGTATTTTTTCCTCAAATTTAGATAGAACCTCCTGTGTTCCAGGTTGTGCCCATTGCTCCTTGTCCTGTCACGGGGCACCACTGAAAAAAGTCCATCTCCATCCTCCTTGCACCTACCCTTTAGATATTTATAGACATTGATAAGGTGGGTAATTACATTTATTTTTTGTGGTCATTACATTATGCCTATATGATTACTACTTCTTTACAAAAGAGGACTTAATGTCAATGAGGTCAATTAAGCAAAGTGTGCTTAAATAGAGGCAAGATTTCAAATAATGTTATTATTTGAATTTCTCTTAGTACATGAAATCATAGCTATAAAAGAGGTAACTTTTCTTCTTTTTTGTAACAGTGCCATGATGCCTTGTTCTGAGAGAATACATGCTGGATACTTGATATTATATCTACAAAAAGATTAAAACAATGAAAATATCATACCAGTCTCTTCATTTTAAATAGGTCTGTCTTGACAAACATATCTTTCCTGTGGTCCTGCTCAGCCAAAGAGGTATTTTCTACACAGCATAAAAAACATATGGATTTCCCTACTGGGATGTGTTTATGTTGGCAAAAATATCCTGAAATACATAATTGCCTTTTAACTGCAACATGAATTTTGCTGTTAATAATCTAAGCTGCATATTCATTGTTTCTGTGTATGGGAATCAGATTGCACTATTTAGCAAAAATTTAAATAGACGTGTGTTCGAAAGCCTGCTCTGGAACCATGAGGTTAAAATATCCTGTGCTCTACCTAATCTGCATCTGACACTCTTGGTGTGGGTAGCATATCTTTTTAACCTCCAGTTTTCAAAACCAGGCTGGGAATGGGTCCAGTTTCCAATTCAAAATAGATTTGTGTAAATGTTACTCAAATTCAGCCTCAATGTCAAAACCCCAGAGATTTGTTCCAGTAATCACGAATAACAGCCTTTGCAGAAAGTCTTGTCATTCCCCTGGCTGCACCGTGGTGAGTCCCATTCTCCACAGGCCATGTTCCCAGCAGTGACTCCCTGCTGCAATCACTCATGAGCTGCCCTCTTGCAGGCAGTTTCTTTATGCAAGAGCCAGAGTGAGCTCTGCTTGATCCCTACACTCAGTGTAGTTCTTGGACACTGGGAAAACGGAAGGAAAAGTGAATCATGATATATAATAAATATATATATAATATGATATATGATGATATATAATAAATAAATCACACAGAGGGTGATTTATTTAGCTAGTCTTCAGAAAGCATCCAGGACCGTTCCGTTATATGGAATATTTTGCTAGGAATGTGGAACGACTGGGAAATCATCTTTTATCTGTATTGTGAGGATATTCAGAACACAAACTAAAAATTAAATGTATAATCATCTCTGAAGATAGTCCAAAATAAAGGAAAAAAATAGTTCCCACTGGGATTGTGTAGTGATGCCAACACTGAAGTCTGATCATGATGGTTCAAATGCAATTATTTCACTTCAAAGAAAGAGGAAGAACAGTTGCATCATATAGATCCACATTGTCCAGTGCCATGATATTATCTTGGCAGAATGTAGATTGTTATGGTAGGATTATTTATTTAATTAATTACTATAGTACAAATCAGGAATCTTTCTATAGTCTTATGAAAGGAAAAGACACATAACAATTCACCAAATGATATATGTACCCTAAGAAAATACTGTATTGAGAATCACACTTAAACTGGGATATTTCACAATGTTGTAGTCCTTTTTCCTTCCACACAGAGTATTTTACCATTCAGTTTTGTATCTCCACAGTAGTTTTATTCCAGTTAACCAGAACTCCTCCAGGAATTCCTGCTGTCAGGAAAAATGCTTAGCATACAATAAAAAATTAAGGAGTTGGTGAAGAATGCTGCCCAGAAATCAGTTGTCCTGTACTGAGTCTGGAACAGAAAAGGAGAGTTGTGGAAGAAATGGTAGAAACCAGCAGATTGCTTCTATAACCTTCACTAACGGCTTTAATTACAGGAAGGGGAAGACTGAGTAAAGGAGGATTTGGCATGAGGTAGGGGAATATTGAGGGACAGCAAAATGCACAGTAAAGAAGTACTACTATCACATGTCTTGGAAAATGCTGCAGTTAAGAAAAAAAATGTGAATCAATTTGGAACAGAAAATTGGGTGTAGTCAGTAAGAACCAAAACATTTACTAGTGCAAGGATATGAAAGGAAAAAGAAAGGAATTTGAATTAACCAGAAAATAATGCATTAAGTCTGAAAAAACACCAAAGAGGTGGTAGCCTAATGAAACTTCTGTTATAGCTGGAAAATCAGCCCTGAATAGTACTGACCAGGAAAGACAACTAGATTGGTAGGAGGTAGTTTTGGAGGGAATAGTAGTGCCACTGCAAATTATGACATCCACTTTCCAAGAGGGCTGTTTACAGCCATGTTCCTGCTCTTCACTGATAGCCTCATCATTAAAGCAATGCATTTAAATTGCTTCAGGTGAGTAGTGACAGAAACAACCATTAAGCTGCAGCAGTAATTTGTGATTTCAAAAGGATCTAGTTCACACTGACTATAATGAGGACTTCTAAGATGTAGGTACAAAAGTTGACTGTAATTCCTCTTAGTCAAAGGCACAAAAACTATTCAGAGCATATATCCCAAGCAAGGGGAATACTTCTAAGTAAATTCTCTCAAACTAGATGAGTGAAGGTCTACTTCCAAAGATCTACATCCTTGCTGTAAACAAGGAGCTTATAAGCAAAGTAGTAGGCTATCTTAATTTGGAGAAGGGCTGTTACTGACATGGCTGTACATCATTTGGAACAGATCTGACTTGAGAGACCAGACCTAGACCACATCTATCCAATTTAGAACATGGGAAAATTAACTTGCATCTGTCTCCTTTTGTCTGGTTACACATATCCTGCAATGCAAACAACTAATATTCTATTATTAGCTCATCCTAATTCTTTACAAAACTGCATTCGACTGCTGTTCTGGAATAATACTTTAAAACAGAAGTGCACTGTGGTGGGAACTGTTGTGACTCCCAGGTGACAGCCTCCATTATACATGAAGTTTTGCCTGCTATTCCAGTGTTGTTCCTATTAATAATACATTCTACTAACCTGACATGATTTTCTGTTTGGAGGTTTTTTTTTGTCTTCTCTGGTAACTGCAGCCTATGTTTTCATAAACTTGTGCATAAGACACTACCTGCCTCAACAGCACACTGTGCACTTTTAAAAACACTACGAAATTATTTTATTTCTTCTGATTAGTCTTACGCTGAAAACTCTACAAATTAAAAAAAAAAAAAAAAAAAAAAAAAAAAAAAAAAAAAAAAAAAAAAAGAAATCAGGAATAACCTAGTTTATCTCTCAGCTTGTTTAACAATATATCCAGAAAGGAACTTGGCTATGATATTTAAATTTGCTTTATATTGACAGAAAGACCATTCATTATGTAACAGCTAGACATGCTTATCAGCAACATGGTGAAAAGTAGTTTGGATGGGAAGAGCAACAGATGTATCCCTGACTCTAAACAATTCAGGAAGAACTTGACCCTTGGTTGCATATGGGACCTCTTCCTGTCTTCTCAGATTGCTTTCCCCACTGAAGCGGAACTGAGGGCCTCTCCATAGCTCAGCAGAGGTATATGAGATAGTGGAAATAGCTCAAGCTGTTTGGAAGTAGTTTGGAGAAGTGGTATAGCACCACAGCTGAGCTAATTAGCCTAGGTGAAATATGAGGCCAGTGGCTCAGCTGCAAGGTAACTCTGACAGTTTTGTTTTGCTCCTGGGAAGCTGCTTTATTGGCTTGTCAGAGCCTCAGTTTGTTTACAGTGTCACTCTGTACCATCACTCTGCTTAAACCTGCAATTGTCAGTGACGTAGTAATCATCCTTATGATTTTGCAAAAGTTTTTATTGAAGGCATAGTACTTCATTGTTTAAAAGCAGACTCTTATACTGATGCAATGCTGGGTCATGCCTGCCCAGATGAAAAATTCTCAGGACAAAGATTAAGGAAAAAGAAACTATGTTTTCCCTTCCTGCATTTCTGCAGAGTATAGCAATCCTGCTATATCTAGTCACTTCTTAACTACTTTCTCAATGGCTTCATATAGAGCACACATAATCAGATTTTTGACAGGGACTCGGCTGATTTCAGTCTGAAAGACATAGGTTAAACCATTTCAGGATCTTTCAAATTCTTTACATATATATATATAATTTGTTTTTTAATTTGAAGCTGAACAGAGGTTTCTTTTTTAATCATCAATAATACCAAATCTTAGAAGTTAAGCAGGCTAAATATGGCTCCATCTCTACCTAGATAGAAGAGATAGTACTCTCTGGGTCTTTTAATAATGGTCATGCTTTATTTGAAGCAATATATTTTGCACTTTCCAAACTCTGAATTAACTCTAAAAGCAGAAAAAAGAAATATACTATTGTTAACATTCTGACTCATTTCATTTACAAAGTGTCACTGAGGAAGTTTGAATACATGAGGTGAGCTAGGGAAACACATTTATTTACACAACATAGTAATAAAACCTCAAAGGGTTTTTTTCCTCTAGCAATGGATTTTGTGATCTTATTGAGTGTTATGACTTGCTCAGCTAAGATATTCTGAGATACATCAGTAAGTTTTGCCTTAGTCCCTTGTCCTGGCATAAAAGCCTGAGGGAGCTGGCTGATAGCCCTGTAAATTATTTTTGTCAGAAGCTTAGATGTTTTTTTGACAGAATGAATTTTATTATGGGCAACGTCCAGGGAATACTTATTCTAAAGTAGCAGATATATAATTACCAAATATCATGGTTTTGGTAGGTAGGACTTTTTCCCTCTCTGTGAGTTTATGTTGACAATTCATCTAGATCCTGCCTCTTCTTCAAATCAGCTTCTTTGAGCAGGTGAAAGGAGCAAGGATGTACATGGATAGGTAAAGGAAGGGGAACAGATTGTATGCGTCTATTCTGTAACATTTATCATATCTTCATTCAAATCTGTTCCCACCTTCATCTAGCAGTCTGTCTATGCCAGACATTCTCATTGTATCAGTCCTAAACTCAAAATATCCTCTTGGTCACCAATACTGTGATATCAGAGTAAATCTAGTTTAAGAGAGAAGCTTGATTCTCCCAGTGAGAATGGTCTTCAATGCAGTCTTTAAAATAAAGAAAAAATCTGTAGGTGCCAACAAAATTTCACTTTGTCTCTTTTGGAAGAGGAGGCTGCAGAACCCCAGCACTCAGGGACTGAGCAGTTCTGGGTGTGTGGGAGACTAGGCACTGGCAGAGCTGCCCCTTAGCTGTCCAACTGTGTGGCAGGCTGGCAAAGCAAGCAGGCAAGCATATTGTTTACAATGCAAAGAAGGGAGAGGGGAGGAGGAGGGAGGAGAGGGGAAAAGACTAAGAAAAATAATGAGTGCATTTCCTCATGGAACAGACCTCATCTGAAAATAAAGTCTTGTTCAAATAACAACCAGCTTTAACATCTGCACAAAGACGTCTAATCTAGCAGGAAGAATAAGTACTGGTATTTGTTTCACAAAAGCATGTCCTGCAGTGATGAGCACGATAGGATAAGATGTTTTCAAACTGGCACTTCATATATAGCACTTAATTAAACATAACTGAGTCAAATTGCACCTAGTAGTGCAGAGGCACATTAGAGCTGAAACTCATTGTACTGGGGAAAACATGCAGATCATCATACAGAATTGTTTCACATTGGAAGAACTTGTCATGTTGAAACTATTTTCTTGACATAGATAAGTTTTTAATTTAAGCATCAGTAAAGATGTGGACTATGTCTGTGTTTCTGTTCACAACCAGTCTTCAAAGCATCCGGGAGTGGAGTGAGCTCTGCCTGTCATTTCTGAACAGCCAAAGTATTACCTTGGGACAGCCTGCCAGGCATGGCTGGCAGTGTACCAGCCAGCAGGCACTGGCTCTAGAGGATATATCTGGATGCATATGCATCTGCTCCCCCAGACCCACCCTTTGTACAACCTAGGTGAACGCACCTTTCAGATTATGACCTTAGTGGCTGCTCCACTTCTGTTGTGTAGACCAGCCTGATGGGTTGCTCTCTTCCTAGTTCTCCAAGTGGAGCACCTGCTGGAAGCAGGCATTCTAACTACACTTCCTGAGATAGTCAGCATTTTGTGATAAAATGCAACTCTCTCAAGCTGAGGCAGTTGGGATTGTTCAGCTTGGAGAAGGCTTGAGGAAGACCTTAGAGCAGCCTTTCAGTACCTAAAGGTGTCCTACAAGAAATGCGGAGAGGGAATGTTTACAAAGGCATGTAGTGATAGAACAAGGGGTAATGGCTTTAAACAGAGAGAGTGTAGTTTTACATTAAGGAAGAAGTTTTTCACTGTGAGTGTGATGAAGCACTGTAAAAGCTTGCCCATAGAAGCTGGGGATAAACCCTTCCTAAAAGTGTTCAAGGCCAGGTTGGATGGGGCTTTGAGCAACCTGGTCTAGTGGAAGGTGTCCCTGCCCATGGCAAGGGGTTTGGAACTAGATGATTTTTAAGGCCCCTTCCAACCCAAACCATTCTATGATTGTTTTTCAGAAGATGACAAACCATTAAAATGGTGGTTAATCTTCTCTGAAAACTCTCAGCACAGTGCGGGCATCTCTGGTCAAAACTGCTGTGTCCTTTACCCTGTATCAGAGCACGTTAAGGAGACATGTGAGACCTCTGATACAGAACATACAAAATGGCCAGAAGAGCAGAAAAAGACTAGACTAAAAGAAACTATTTAAATTCATCCTTTCCTATGACAGATGAAAGAGCTTTTCTCTGGCAAGGAAAATACTGTCACATTTATATTTTAATACAGCCTTCATGAGAGATCCTCTTCTGATTGGCTTGAGCAGCCTAATAGTCTCATTTGTTTTATGTTACCATGCATTTTGAGGAGCGTGTAAACATTATGCTTTCTAATCGCTGCCATTTTTAATGAAATGAAGTCTGAGACTGAATGAAAGATCTGTGAAAGACTTGATTCTCTCAGCCATTTACAAAATACCACTTGCAGTAAATGTGGATAATGATGATCTATACAAGCTGTTCAGTAATGCCTGTTTATGTAATTACTAAGGGAAAGATATCTAGAAAACACACATGGAAAGAGTAAACCCAGCAAGAGTATTCAGCTGGAGTCAAGAGAACATCAACAGATAATCAAACACAGATGATAGGTGACTGCATACAAACTTCAGTCCTGATGCAAATGGATTCAAATATCACTAAAGTTAATGGGAACTGCTGTCATAAAAAGGTAGAATCTGCCCTTCTGCTTTTAAGAGAAGAAAATCAAATAACCCAATTAGTAGCTCAGGTGATTAGAGAGATTCACTGTTCTACACGTGCCGTGTCCAGTAGTCCAACAGTCTCAAGCTCAGCTGATGAATGATGTGGAGAAAAGTGGTAGAAAGGAAGTGATGAAGCATTGCCACTAATTGCATTTAGGATGACAGATGCTCTGAAGGGAAAAGTAACTCCCTGTGAACTATTTCATTACTTGAAGTAGATTATTTTTAAAGGTTATGTGCTATTCAATTAACACTTTATCTTCATCAGAGGCAAAAGTACCCAGACTGCCATCTTTACTGCAGTCCAGGGCAAGGCAGATCAGTGAGGAAAATTGCCATGCCTTGTTTTCTCACAACAGTCCTTGGGGCTCAGATACTGTTGTGGGACTGTTTTAGAGGAAGAAAAAGCTGTTTCAGCTCTTGTCCACAGCACCTATTGGAAATTATCCCCTGTGGATGCTGTCCTCCAAGCCTTCCCTGGGCATTTTCTAGCTGAGTGCTAGTTGGCATGGGACAAAATTCCCTTAACAACTAAGAAAACCATCAGGATAGACCATCATGAATTCAGTACTTCAGCTTGTTCCTTGGTCCTCTTTTGCTTAGCAGTACATACTTAGACTGCATTTTGGGGAAACACCTGTGAAACTTTCTAACCATGCTAAAGGAAAAACCACAAAAATATCTTACTGCTGTTATAATTTTTTCTCATGTGTTTTCTCCTATATCTTGTGATATCTCAGGTGACAGAAGACACATTGTAATGTCTGTGAATTTGGATGCCATGGTTCTGAAAAGGATGGGAAACTGTGGCAGAACTGTCCCCCATCATGCCTGGAAGCTGCTGAATGCTCTAGTGAAAAAGAGCCTTTAACCTTGAACACAGTTTAAATAGAAAAATTAAATAGTTAAATAAGCAGGCCAGTAAGCTGGGCCTGCTTGATTGGTAATTTTGAAAATTTTGGACTCTGTGGCTGAGGGTAAAGGTGTTTTTAAATGTTAATTAGAGAAAAGCCCTCAAAGTCTGGCTATAGACATTGATGACATGAAACTTTTTTGTTCTTTCTCAATAGAGATCATAGAATTGTAGAATCATTTTGATTGGAAGAGACCTTTAAGATCATCAGTTCCCACTGTTAACTCAGCACTGCCAGGTCACCACTAAACCAAGTCCTGAAGTAATACAGCTACATATCTTTTAATTAACTCCAGGGATGGTGACTCAGCTTCCCTGGGTAGACTATTTCAGAGTTTTACAACCTTTTCTGTGAAGAATTTTTTTTCTGGAAGAATTTTTTTTCTGAGAGAAATTTTTGTTCCCCTGGCACAACTTGATGACATCTCCTGTTGTCCTTGTGCTTGTTACTTGGGAGAAGAGATCAACCCTCATTCTCTACAACCTCCATTCAGGTAAAAAGTGATAAGGTCTCTTCTTGAGCCTCCTTTTCTCCATGCTAAACAACCCTAGGTCCCTCAGCCACTTCTCATAACACCTGTGTTTGAGACCCTATACTGGTTTTGTTGCCCTTCTCTGGACATGTTCCAGAACCTCAGTGTCATTCTTGTAGTGAGGGGCCCAAGACTGAGCCCAATATTTGAGGAATGGCCTCACCAGTGCCAAGTACAGGGGGACAATCACTTCTCTACTCCTACTGGTCACAGTGTTTCTGATCCAAGACAGGATGCGGTTCTCAGTTGTACCCCATCAATAAGGAGGTCTAAAATCCTACTCTGACGTTCACTGGACAAGGACCAATAGTTCCTCATTTTATTCAGTGTAAGGTTTTCTCTTTCTAAAATGGTAGATAGCTCTTAAGTAATTGTAAAGGAATGAGTCAGTAGGCCTTTAAAGATCACTTCAAGACAGTATAATGTAATTAAATGAACTCCTCAGAAACATGTCTTAAAATCTCATTAACCACATTTATATATGTCACAGGAACGTTTACCCAGATACCAATAGTGAAACACACTGAAGTAAGGTCAAAGTCTTCTTAGAAGTGTGTGCAAAAGGATATTTTATGTTTTTATTGATACAAGGGGATGAAGTGATCTCAGTTTATTCTAGAGTAATATCTATACACAAAAAACATTCTACATTTCAGTTTTATGTGAAAATTGAGTTGAATGGAAAAACCTATATTCTATCCCCATTTTATCTCATTAGAGTCATGATATGTACAGGTGTGTTGACAGGGCTAGTTGCAGACACTCCAACCTATAACACAGCTTCCTGGCTTGAAGTTAGAGAATGAGACATGTAGTGAAGCCTGGAATATGAAGAAGGAGGTTTTGCTGTATTTTAAATTATTTTTAATAATGCTTGGTCATGTACCATGCAGCTTCCTTCCTTAACTTTGATGGATCATTACAAAAAAACTTGCCACTGTATGGTTCCTGCATTGTATCTGTTGTATTTAAGTTTCCTGTGCTCTCTGTATGTTGACAAACTGTTTTGACTTGCACCTCAGTTGGACTGCAAGTCTGCTGCAGAAGGTTTCATATTATCTGGTTTCTCCAGGACGTGGCAAATGCATTTTGCATTGTCTGCATTCATTTTCACCAGATTTGCAGACTATCTTCTCCATATTGAAGTGGGATAAACTGAGGTAGAGAAGTGAATTGGAGCTTCCCAGGATGAAGCCAGGATGAGAGACTAAACTGACTTCAGCTATATTTCTTCTGTAAGTCACTTTAGCAGTATGTCCTGCACTCACTATTCTATTGATGTTCAGTGTGGACTTTCTTAAAGCTCCATCAGTTTCCAGAGTCTTTTTTATGAGAAACTTATCATTTACTTTTAATGATGGAAGTTTTTAGCCATTATGACTTTCAAATAAAACTTGTAACCACAAACAGATGGCAAATAAAAAGCTTCCAAAATGTACCTATTTCAATATATAGAAATGACCACATGATTCTTTGGGGTATGAAATATGATTTTTTTCGGTGTTTGACACAGACATGCTAGTACAGTGACAGCTATGAGAAAGTAATCCTCAAACCTGTTAGGGATATACTGTATGGAGATAAAATTATCAAGTGTTCTAGTGACAGCTCCAATGATATTTGTTACATTGAAATGTAGAAGTGTTGCCTACTGCTTAAGGGCTCTCCTTAGTTTCTAGAGAATAAAGGAAGAATTTGTGTCAAATTTACTGCCCTGGAATTAACAGAATTAGGACTACAAGCAGCACTACAAGAAAAGGTACCCTGGTTAGTCCCTAGCATTGGGTAATGTTGGCTAAGTGCTTGCTTTGTTTTATATTGCTGCAACACATTTCTCTGCTGAGCAGATCTGTTGCTGCTGCTGCATGTTTTTTTTTTCCCCTCCAGAATTGTCATCAATTAAAAAGTAGACATATCTAATTAGAAAAGGCATAGAAATTGAAAGGTGATGAAGTTGCTTGGTTTTGTTGGTTTTGTGTTTGGTTTTTTTTCCTGTGTTTCAATGGCAGCTTAAAATTCAGGTTTGAAATAGGTATGTATTATAAAATCATGCTAGAAGATGGAGTTCCTTCACCCAAATGGCAGCTTCTATAATTAGACAATTTATGATCTTTTTTTAAAAAAAGGAAGTTTTATCTCTACCTCATCATCATTTCCTTAACTCTACAAATAATCTCTAAAATGCAAGGACATCAGCAGAGCTGGACAAACTGATTCATTGTTTAAGTAATGGAGAAAAGGAAAGAAACACAATTTTTTTTAATATGATTTTTTTTTACTTGATACAGAACCATGTAAATGTCTGCATCCCAGCTTATCTCCTCCTCTCAAACACACAATGAGCAGAAAGCTTAGAGTGCTCTAACCCTTGATCCTCTCTGAAGAAGGAATGCTGGGAACTAGTGTTCCTCTCAATGTCTTACTGAGAGAGGAAAATGAAGTGATGAAATCTTGCCTACCCTGACTTTGAGCCCAGCTAGCTTAGGACACTGGGAATAATTGAAAGAGAGGATCTACAACTCTGTCCCTAGGGAAGGAGGGAGCAATGACCCTCTCATGCTTGCCTGCACAATGCCCTGGGAGTGTGTGCTTCGAGGCTGATGAGATCAGTTATGGCTGTGTGTGTGTATGGCAAGGTCAGCAAAGCCCATTAATCAGCCATGGAGTGATATACTGCTTCCAGTTCATATGACAAACAAATTCTTAATCTTCTCTTCACTCACCTATTCTGAAACAGAAGACAACTGGGAGAAGTTTGGCCTTAGTCCCATCAATAGAAATGCCTTTTCCCTGGGTTGGATAAAGCACCTTGCCTGTGTAGTGCAGAGGAATAGATGTGCTGCATGAGCTACTCAAGTGGGAGGACACCTAAAACCCAGTCCCATCATCCTCCCTCTCACATTCAAAAGGGTTCTGAGGATATCTACTCTGTTTCAGACATCCCTCTACACATATGTATCCACCAGCCATACATTCAAAATACATCAGGCAAAGTTTTCAAAACTGTATTTTTCTATAAGAAAGTTAATTTGCTCACCTTTATATTAATTTAAAGAAGTTCATTTAATAACTAAGATTAGTTTTACTCAGTCATTATTAAAAATATTACAAATAGCTGAAGGAAAAATGAAAGTAATGATTGAATTGTTGCTTCTTATCTTCATGCCCCATATTTGCTCTGTGTATTGATTCTTTAAGCGTATATTATGTTCTTTAAGGGCTTCTTCTCATTCTTGAAGCTTTTGTCTCTAGTGTTATTGAAATTTGGTTTATATATGTGCTTGTGCAGCTTCACTACTTTTGAAATAGAATTAAGAAAATAAATCTAATCTTAAATTAAGTGAATTATGAACTGGCTGTGAATAAATGTGGCCAGGAAATAGTAATGATTTTAAACATTTCACCTAAAATAGTCTTCTACAGAAGGAGTGGAAATAATTTATTTAGCAATTTTTATGTGGAGCTTTGACAATTGTATGAACAAGATAACATGGTATTACTGTCTGTAGCTACACAGATCCCTTCCTATCTTGCATTCCTTAATCTAACTGTTAAATCAGGCCCAAATTCTGAGAACTACAAGTGTTCAATTCACTACAAATACATAAATTCAAATCTATGAATTTGAAAAGACACTTTAAAAACTGGATTTCACAGGCAGAAAAACATAATATGTTTTTTAAACAAATGCAGCTTCTGTTTCACTATCTGTCTGAAACTTAAAGTAGAAACTCCAAGGTTATTAAACCCTTGGTTCTAAAATACATCTTTCCACTTAGTAAATTGCAATGCACAGTCCATTATGTTCAGTGGTAAAGTTTCTTAACTGCTAGTACCATGGGTTCACTTAGGGTAAAGTCACTGAAATGACACTCTTCAATTGTGCTTGATATCTCACTATTTAAAAAGGAAAGCATGCCGTGAGAGAAAGCTGCTGCTGTCTCTCTTCTCAGACCATGTCTCTGCTACTGAGCTAATGGAGCAATTCTATGTTTCAGTCCAGAAGCAGACACTCTTGTAATTGTCTGCAGTCTCATACTAAATGCTTCATTCAATATACAATTTTTAGCTTTAACTCATTTCCTCCACTTCAATACACTGTGTGTTCAAAAATGTAATTAAAAACTAGTGCTGTTGTATAACATAAGTTTAGCCTAGCAAAAAAAATTTTTCAGAGGCTAGGCTATAAAAAAAGTTAACATATAAAGAAAAACTTACTGGTATTTGATTTCCCATGAAATATACAACCTTCATTTTCATTTGTTTGCTATAGATCAGGAGCAATTCTACTGTATATTCAACAAAACTGTATATTAATATATGCTTGTATACTTATGTGACTTACATGAGGCTGGCTGTACAGAAAAGAGGAAAAACGAAAAGCAAGAAAGAGAGAAAACTCAAGCTCATTTCCCTGCTCTTTCAAAATGCTTTCTACAGAAGCATGTGTTCTGGCCAAATGATAATAGGAGGCAAAACTTTCTTCAGACTCATGTAACAGAGTAAGGGCAGCACCAAAAATCTTTTGTCTTGCTTCATCCAATGTAGAGTAGAAAGTGCATTCTTGTAAAATATGTGTTTTATCATAGCTCTCATAATATTTAGCTTGATCCTAAAAAAAAAATAAAAATAAAAATAAAAAAGGTCAAGAAAATATCTGGTTTCTCAAGGCTTGTGAAAATCTTGCCTTTGTTTTGTTATGTGTTTTCATGATGTTGGTAGAAAAAAATAGATGAGCAGAATGACAAGCACATTCTCAGAAAGCCAATAAAAGAATTCTTGATTTTAAAAGCTTTTTTTTTTGGGTGTTTTTTGGGTTTTTTTTATTTAATAATTAGGGGGCAAAGTGGGAAGAAACAGGGCTTTCTGGTTTTGGTGGTAGAAAACCATTAGATTCTGTAGTAATAGTAACTTTACCTTGAGAAGCACAAGTCATTTCATTTGAACAGAGTAGGAAAATTAATAAACCCCTGATGCCTGCTGGTAATAAGAACATTGGTAATCTGGGGAGCTGTTTTTTTTCTGACTGCTTCTGAATTTTTGCTTTTTTGTTGTTGTTGGGTTTTTGTTTGGGGTTTTTTTTTTGTTTTTGTTTTGTTTTGTTTTGTGTTTTTTTCTTTTTATTAACCTTCTGACTTTTTTTCTGCCTATGTAACTCTCAGTGAACTTGCTTGTAGACCTTCTGACCAGTTTCTCTGTGAAGAGAATGGTCTTCTTTTCTGGTGCCCTTTCTATACACAACTTACATGGTAGCTGTATAGGTTGTACAACTAAGGCAAGAAACTAGCAGTAGGGTTATTAGGGTTTGCTCCCATTAAAACATGGTTCTGCTGAAAAAAAAGGAAAGTATTTTAAGTATTAAATAGGGAAGTCTAAGGAAAGACCTTGCAGTGCCAAGATATCTTTTCATTTTGAAACAAGACTGTTCATGCAAAGTAGGAGGAACTTCGCAATAGATATTACATGCTCCCAGGCAAAAACTCTTAACAAATACAGTGTATCTCTTAGTTGACCACTTAACCCTTTATTTCTTCTCTGCATTTTCCTCAGACCGAATCCTCTAAGTGTGGGCAGTAACTTTGGAAATGGACTTTTCACTTCAAGAAATAAGAATAGCACACCTGTAAGCATTTGAATGACCTTGAAAATGCATTGATAAAACGAGAGCATGTACTAATCATTATTCTTACAGGTTTTATTTCCAGCTGCCTTGTCAAGTTGGGAACTGCAATCACTAAAGCAGCAGTACAGTTTCAGATCTTATTTCAAAGGCATTCAAATGAAGAATTGCCAGTTGTGACACATGCCCTTTTATTATCCTAAGAGTGATTGATACCTTGCTGGAGGCAACAAAACCTATGAAATGTTCTGTATCTTTTAAACAATTCTTGCTGTCTTTGCTTTAAATTCTATGGTACTTACAATGGAAAATGGCCAAGGAACAAATTACTTGTTTTTCTTATATATCATTCCTAGATATGTGGCTCTGTGGAGTTTTCTTCAGGATGTACGGCAGGTACAAACACATGTTTATATATATAAATTTATGTATACACATATGTATTAAGTTAGTTAAAAACCATCTCTGTAATGACACATGCATTATAATGCCTGACTTAGATTTTTTTAGTCTGTGTAAAGGTGAGTGTAAATCCTGGACAACAAGTCAGAAAGCAATGTTCCCTCTTATATATCTAATCACTCTACCAGGGAAATGTAAGGGACCACTGGCAGCAATTAGTCTAATATGTTCTTCCCAAATTGTATCTCCAGTTGTCATTGTCAAAGGGAGAACATTGAATATAAATGGATTGTTTATCTGACTCAATAATATGCTTCTTATGATGGGAATTGAACCATTGCTGTAGCTGGCTGTATGGGATAGGAACTTAAAAATCAGGCTGTGTCAATTACTTTGTAAGATGGTTCACATTTTTATTTTACATCTTAATTTTTCCTTAATAAGATACTTTGAAAATGGTTATCTATAAGAATATACTTCCTGAACTGAGAAAGAACAAAAACTACTTGAAAAATTAATACTGTTAATTATTTTTTCCATCCAAATTCGTGGGGGGTAGGGTTTTCTGGCAATGTTGTCCATGTTGAAGGGGATGCAAATTTGCAATAGCTCTTTGCTCACACATGAAACTCAGATTTCAAATAAGTATTTTAAAAGTAGTACCATACAAAGATTACTTCCATTATTGTTATTCCATAAACTTATTGTCAAACACACTGTATGTAATCATATTGCCCTGCCATTTGGCTTTCTTTTATTTATATTTACCTGCTGTAGTAGTACTCCTTTTTTTTAATGTCTTTTTCACTATCACAGTGACCACTCAAATATTCTAGAGATTAACAAGAAACTTACAAAAATTGGAAAGCTGGCAAACCACATTATCTCTTTTAAACATTACTAGGAAAGAAGATTTGATTTGAATGGAAAAGATCCAACTTCCATGAGAAAGTGAATGAACTCAAGACCTCATTTAATTTTTACCAGTTGAAGCTGAGAATCCCTTCCCTGTTCTGTCCTTATTTGAGTTATATGAATCCACATCTCTCACCTTGTATGAGATCAGTTTGGAGGAGTGAAAAGTACTTTACAATATTGCAAACAGTTCCAGGACTATGGAAATCAGATTTTTTTTTTCTTTACAATTTTATGATTCCTCAGTATTTTTTCATTTATTCTAGATAATATATCTATAAATGTCTCTCTAAAATTAAGTTCTTCAATAAAGTTTCATTATTAATGTATACTCAAGTCTGAAACCAAACCTAATAAACACAGGGTTAGTTCAGTTCTGAGTAATACAATTGGTCTTTTGCCAGACAATTAATATAAGAAAAATGCTTGATGAGCTCTACTATCTAATGGTGTTGGCCTTTACCATCCCTGCCAAATTAAAGGCCATTTTAATAGTCTTTTCTTCTAACCCAGAACACACTTAGTGGCCTAAACTTTCAAAAGCCAAGAAAATGTCTTCAAGATGATTTGGTTTGATTTTAAGAGTAAAAGTGCATGCTTAATGTTTACCACATTATAATTTCTTAAACAATTACAAGTAAAAATGATGGAAAGCTGGCTCTGGCTGTGCTCCATTTTTTTGTTGAAGCATGTTTTATTGAATGAGAAAGTTTTGGAAATCTTCCATTAGAAAATAGAGGTCTTGAAATGTGAGGCTCCTGAAAGAATAAAATTACAGTAGTTTGAATTGCCACTGACTATACATTTACACTAGTGAGATTATTTATTGTTTTGACTCTGTGTCAATGATGAAAATCAAGGCAGAAATAAAAAGGAGTGACATGGAAGGAAATCACAGCCACAAGAAAACTGTTTATGCTAAGGTCATCTCAGCTAATTGCATTTTATTCTGTGTAAAATTATACTTGTGAAGCATGTGAGCTCATGGAAAGATCATGGAGTTCAGAGATGATTCATTTATAACCTTGCTACAGATGAATCTGTTGTTGAAATTAGGGTGCTTTTGCTAGCTGTACTATCATTTTTAATACTGGCTTTGGTGATTCCAGGCAATGCTGCTGTCAATAATTAAGGCGTACCATCAGTTTTCAGACAGAATGACAGTTTAAGGGTTTACTTGAATATTATGTGTGCTCTTGTATAGATGGGTCTCCTCAGCTTCTTCATGTCATTGTAAAGCTTCACCTCAAAGACCAAGATCTTGTAAATGAGGTCTCTTCACAAAGTCATTTTGTTTTATATAGAATTTCCTAGTCAATTAACAGTGGAGATGTAATGGAATGACTTCTAGTGGGAAAATAAGAGAAAAAAATTGTTAATTCTCCTATGTGTGAAGATTCAGGAGTAAGGCTGAAGCAATCAGTTTTACCTTAGCAAACTGTCTTTGATAACTATTTTTAGTTCTACCTCATAGGAGAAGTAGACAGAACACAGTTAGAAAAAAAAATATTTCCCGCCAGTAGAAGGCAAATACCAGTCCTGTGAGAACCTGTTTAGAATTGTCTGGAAGGTTTATACATACTGTGCCTGTCCAATTTTTTTTTTTTTTTTACTACATTTTGAAAGGTTAGCTGAAAATGAAATTTCAACAAAAACTCCTGTGTAATTTTCCATCTCTTTTTTTGTCAGCTTTTCTAGTCAGTCTTTTTGCCAGGTGCCTTCCAAAACAGTCCCTTTGCTATTCTAGAATGGCTGATTGATATGTGAGCAAGTGAGATCTGTGCTGCAGTGTGACTGACATGGGTCTCACTGAACCTCACAGCATATGCACTAGAGGGATGCTCTGTGAATATATGCTGGGCATTTGAACTGTCAAACTTCTAAAAAGCTGCTAGATCACTGCACAGTGCTATAGCCAGCGACCCAACCACTGTGGGCATCTTTGAAAATGTAAACAAGACAGGCAGGATCCTTCATGTGGCAAACTAGTGAAGGATAGACTTGTGTGACTGATGAGATGTGAGGATGAGGAGTGCTGAAACATGAGAATGGTGATGGCACAGATATGGAGCTACAGCTTGAGGGAGGCAAAAACCATCATTAGGGTGAGGGGAAATAGTTACAGCACTAACTCTTAAATCAGATTTGTCCAAAATATGACTTACTTTCTTCTCTCATTTTTTATAATGAATTTTTTCCTTACAATACCATATAGAACAGAAGTAACAAAGAATTGTTTAAAAATACTATGTGTGCCTCATATAGAAAATTCTGTTTGTATAGAAAAGTGGGATTGGACCAGTAACTCCACAGCAGTGGTTTTCAAAGGGTAGTATAGTGTTACCTTCTGTCTACTATTTAACCAGAGGGAAGACATGAAATGTAGACAAAGTATACATTTAGGTTTGCCACAATATCAACCAAAGTCCTAAAGATGTTTACCTTAGGTAGTATCCACATAATGTATAAAAGCATTCAAGAAACGTAGACATCCATGTGCAGAATCATGTTTTCTATTGTATAGTGCAATTTGAACATTTTCAGGGTGCTCATATTATTCTGAAACTGCATTCTGTTCAGGATCAGGGAGTGTAACTCCAAATTTAATGGACTTCGCTGTGGCATTAGTAACATATTTCAGCATGCTAGTCAGCCAAACTGCCTATGTAGTTGCTAATATAGATGAATAAATGTTTCTGCTGAATACAGAACCCTACTGTTGTGACAAAGAAATTAAGTTTATATTTATGTTTTATATCAGGTTTCCACCCTTTCTGCCTGCATTGTCTAAGACAAAGGTACATGTTTTTCTGGTGACTGATTTAAGATATTTGAATTGAAAACTGAAGTCTGTTGCCAAAATAAAGACAAAAATGATCCCTACTGTCTTAGTGACCAGATATGCTTTTTTGCAGGAATGGAAAGGGGTTAAGTTCTTTTCAAAGTGATGAAAACGTTCTAAAGGACTGAAGAAAGTGATCAGTTTTGCTTATGATCCTTACTTGTAACTGTCTTGAAAACATGGTAGAGGTAGCATGAGGTATCTGAATATGAAGTGTTACCTTCTGGTAGAGTTGAAGCTTCTTCAAGCAGTCAGTCTGTCCGGTGTCTGTGTAAATGTCTTGTCTAAGTTTTTAAAAGTAGAATGGTTAGACACTGTCCTGAGGACTTGAAAAAAGTGTAGGCTGAACATGTCTTCACAATTTTGCCCAAAGCCTCTGCTGTGTGTCCAATAGCTTTATAGCTTTTTTTTTTTTTTTTTCCTAGTATTAAGATTGCATTAAGTATTAAGATGGTTTTGCCTGCATAAACCCCTTTATGGTTTTATCTCAAGTAACATTTTAACATCTTCCAGTTAATTTAAAAAGGGTCAATTTGTCTCCATTTCAGGTTTATGATTGCAGGGTGAGACTTTGATACCGTATTCTAGATATATGCATGTTCATACAAATATAATATGTATATAGTATCACAAGGTCCCTCATGAAGTTAGTATTATTTCCAGATTTAGGGTTACAGCATATTATCATAATCTTTCAAGATCATAGTGAATAATTAATAAATTGATGAATACATTTGGAACCCAAGTATGCATGGGTAAATAGTCATTACAGGAAACATCCTATTCTTCATTGCCGAGGCAACAAACAGCAGCCATCATGGATATAAATATTTATTACTCTCTTGAGAGTACAGATATACCTAGATACCTCTGGTATGCTGCAATCTTTGTTTGAGATGGTGCCATTTAGTGCCATAGCTTCTGGTGTTTTGCAGCTAAAAATGGAACATTTAATTCTCTAACAGGAAATAAGAATCTGCAGTCTTTAATAGACAGCCATACAGAAACTGTGATCAGTTCTTTGTTGTACAAATAACTGAAATGATGCTCACAGGTCTTTCCGCAGATCTAGGGCTCTTTCTTTCTCTGTTCTTGGTATGGAGAGAAGGGTAGAAAGGAGCTTTCTTCTGGATCCTCAGTTTAAAAGGAGCATGTCTTCTCCTGGTTTGTTAGCCAATGTTCCATTTAGGTAACGACATTTGTATCTGTTTGGGCATTGTGAGTAGATTATGCCAAAGCAGAAGTATAGGTAAAATTTTCTTGATGGAGTATTCAAATCTGATGTGTACCACTACAATTCAACAGAGGCCCAAAGGATCAATTGAAAATTGCAAAACCTAGATAGACATACTCATGCAGAGCAATAAGACAGCCTTGTGGAGGATGACACTATCTGGAGATATGGGGACTCTGTCTGGGAACCCAGCTCATTTCAGGAGAGCCCCAGGAGCAGAAAGGAGGGACTACTGCCTTTACCATACTTTCCAGACTTGCAAGAGTTGTTTTAATACTACAGATTTTTTTTATATATATATTATTTTTTAACAGGAGTTTTATTGGCTTCAAAAAGTTTAGTTTGTCTGCTTTCCAGGCAGTTAAACTTTCCCATGGCCTGGCCTTACATTCATTGCCATTGAAGTTGTTTTGTTTTGCTTGAATAAGCCACTGCTCTGTGAAACTGCAGCAATAGCACACAAATATTTGTCTGCCTTAGTTTGTGAGAATTCATCCAGTGCCTGCTTAGATAGTGGACATTGGCTATGGCTGTCCTAATGAAGACAGGATACTCATGGGTTTTTCTGTAGTGGGGAAGAGAAGATTAAAGAACAAGCCATAGAAGTCTTAGGGGTTAGTTCTCCAAGGGTTAGTTAATTTTCCCTTTGACCTTCATAGTGCTTAGAGAAATAAACTCTTCAGTTTTGGAGTCTAGAAGGAGATTAACATGTTCATTAAGCTGAAGCCAAGTCATTTAGGCCATCAGTTTCAGTTTCAAAAACCATTGTTGCTGTAACAAGTGTTTATGCATAGGACTGTATGTTTGGGACAGACTGCTGTAAAGTTAGGGCAGCCTACGTGGTGAAAAGCCAGAGTTCACATCCCCTGTGTGTACTGGAAAAACTGCTAAGTCTGCATGACTTTCCAAGCACAGAATGAAGGAGTGGAGCCAGGGAACTTGAATCCTGTCACAGCATACTGCAGCCAGATTTGTTGCAGGAGGGTGATAGAAGATGGCAGTGTAAAATTCTCTATAGGGAGGTGGGGGTAGCTGCACAGGGAAATATTGATCATCACTTTTGCATTGGTTTATAGAAAAACCCATAACATTTCTTCAGATAAACATTGCAGTATTTAAAACAAGAGCTGTGGTAACTCAGTGGTGAAAAATCCACCTGGATTGGTTTTGTTTTTCTCTAAAAGACTGAAAAATTTCTTTCAATTTTGTCAAGCTGAGCACAGACATAATAAAGACCACAGAGATTTCAGATCTAGAAGAAACATATAAAAACTAGTGGTTGCAGAGCCAAAAAATGGGGTTTAATATTTTTTGTCATCATTGCTGAAGGGATCACATGCAGTAGAAGGAATGTGGATGTTACAAGTCATGACCTTTGAGCTTGTTTGCCAGTTCAGTTTTTTGTAGCACAAATATGGCATTATCTCAGTAAAGGTCACAGTTTCATGTGATATCAGTCAAGGCTGATATAAGTGGAGAATATGAAAGAGGGTCTTCTTGCTACTGAGTGAATTTTTCAAAACGGTTGCCCACTTCCACTGAGGTGTTGCTGTATTGAACTCTTTTCCATGATAAGTCTTTAATTTAATTATGTTGCTTAAACTATTTAATCCTAGTAAACATTTATATTTTGCCAGATAAGGATGCTGGTGCTGCACATAAAATAATTGGATAGTTTTAGTATCAGAATATCAAGGATTTCTGAGTTTTCAAAGTCCATTCACAGATTTTGTATCAATAGGACAAGGGGTAATGGTTCAAAACTAGAAGCGGGTAAATTTAAATTACATAAGGAAGAAATTTTTTAAGATGATGGTCATGAAACACTGGAACAGATTACCTAGAGAGGTGATAGATACCACCATCCCAGGTGAGGTTGGATGGAGCTGTGAGCACCCTTATTTGGTTAAAGATGTCCCTGATGATTGCAGGGGTATTGGACTAAATGATCTTTACAGGTTTCTTTCAATATGAACCATTTTATGGTTCTACCATTTTGCAACCATGGGAATCTAGCTGCAGGAGCCACCATGTTTCATAAAGGCAGGCATGCAGCAAATAAAATTCATCCTGTATATATTTCTCAGAAAGGGGCAAGGGGTTTGTGGTATATATACTTGCAGTAATACTAGTTGCAGACAAAGCACAGGTATCCATCTTGGGTGTACATTACACAACATATAAGAATTTGCCTCCCTAGGTAACAGAGCAATCTGAAAAAAAGTAGTTTCCTTTATACCTCTTTCCATTGGTTACAAATTTATAGGAATATTACAGAAAACCCTTACAAAAATCCTGAAGTGTGCAAAAATGCTGTATTTATACAGCAGTGATGGTGTGGACACTATTGAGGCAGAGCCCTGGCCATGGTATCTTGAGTGTCTGTGACTGTTAAAGTGGCCTTTGAAACTTCTAGTGCTATGGTCCACAACACAGCAAGTAGTCTGGTCAGTGAGACTGACATAGAGTCATGCACATTTTCCTCTGTAGTTGTCCATACTGACTTACAGAATGACAGGAAAGCTTTGCCCTTGTGTTCAGGTCTCTGCACTGACTCCAGTAAAACCATATATTGCCTTCAAGACAATGATCTCCCACAATGTGAAGTAGAATGAAAGTTGAGCTTTTGCAGTTATAATATAGACTATGATGATCTCCAAACCAGGATTATCTAGGAAAATATTAATATGCTGAACACTGTGGCAAAACTTAATTTAGTTTTATAAAGACATATTATAATAGCATCTTTAATAAGTGATAAATATTTTTCCATCTGCAGATGACTTTAGATGGATCACAGTTCAGATATTTATGACTTTGTAAAACACAAAGTGTGAACCAGAACCTAGAGAAATACTTTCAGAAAAGCATTTCTGTAACTATCATCTCAAACATTTTCTGAAAAATTGGTAGACCTTCATGTCGCATAAGTATATGAAAGTCCAGAATAAGGTGGGTGTGGTGCTTTTGTACACCATTCACCATGCTAGAAAAGAGCAGGGTGTGCTTAGTGAATACGGTTGTTTCCCCACTTTCAATTGCTGATAAATAACTCAAATAAGTTCTCAGACAGCCATTACTTATGAGAGACAAGCACTATAGAAAAAAACAGAAAATAGAAAGTGGAATTTTAGACACATTTTTTTTATAATGATACATGCTAACATGCTCTAAATAATCTTTGAAATAACTTTTGACAAATTGCTGTTGCTCAATATTCAATACATTTTGTTTTCTCTCACAATGAAGTAGCATATTATGACATTCACATAGGCAGGATGTGTTTACCAGAGACAGACACTCAATTGCAGCCTTTCTTGGGCCATGTTTCCAAAGGGTGTTTCTACTGGAGGAATAGATTCAGGTTTGTTTTGAAAGATACACACTAATGTCAAAAATCTGGCTCATGGAACCATGATGCTTACTTGCTTAATGCCTAGTATAGCTTCCTAGCAGTAGATTAAAAATAGCAGAACTTGTCTCTGCATACAAGAAATAAAAAGTGCCATGATGGAGGGATGGAGGGAAATCATTCTGCGTTGGTGGTGTTATTTTAAATAGATTCTTTTATTACTGGGTTGTTGTTGTGGGTTTTTTGGGTTTTTTTTTGGTTTTTTTTTGTTTTGTTTTTTTTTTTAATCACAGCATGAACCTCAAAAAGGCGTTGGCCTTTTATTTTAAGAAGAGGAACTGAAATGTTAATGGTGATACCATCTAAAACTGCTTGAAGCTGTCTGCTAAATAAATGCCAAACTGCACATGCAGGGTTCTAAAGTTAGACGTATACATTCTTATCTCTGTTTTGGCATGTTTGTAAGCGTAGTCACATGCAAAGCGCTGAGAACCTCCTGATCACACTAAGATAAATGGAAGCTGCATTTCAGAATACCAATGCTTACATGACAAAATGTGGTTGTCTTGTCCTAGATATCTGCAGACATAAAACTGAGGTAGATGTTCTCTTGTCAGTACTTGAAAACAAACTGTTTTCCTGACAGAATCATTCAGCTTGGTTCATAGCAGTAGTAACTGTACTACTAAGTAGAGAGGAACATTTTGAGATTGAACGGGGTTGTTCCTAAGGCATATGTGAGTCAGGACAGAGACTATAAGAACAGGAGAAGTAGGAGAGGTGTAAGAAAAGAGAATCAGCTGTGGAAAAGCATAGAAATTCTTTAATGTATACAATAGAGGATACTAATTTTCTCTGTGTATTTTACAGTACACAATACTTTAATGTGGTTGCTGGGCAGTAGGCTGGAAGGTGTCTAAGCTAGGGGGCTCTCTTCCCAGCTGCTAGAGCATACTCCTGTCATCTGTGTGGGGAGTGAGACCCCTTATAGTCCTGAGCATAAGAGATGTTACCAACAGGGACCCTATAGTTTACAGTATTAATACAGTACAAAACACTGTGAGTTCTTTCTACAAATGTGCAGAATAGGAGTAAATTACACTCCAAGAGGATCACCTTTTCTCTTTTCTCATAGCAGAGTCTGGCCTCTTCAGTTTCTGAAACTCCATTTTCAGAACACAGTACCCTCATTCCCATGCAACCCTTTGTAGAGGATCCAGACATGCAACTTGTTTTCAGTAAATGATAAAACTTTGTTGTTCACAAATAAGTCCCCAGTGCAGCAGAACTGTTCATGTGCTGTGTCTGCTCCTGTGTTCTGAAAGATTTATTAACATTTGCTTTAGTAAAGTGAAAAATTATATCAATAAAACTCATTAGATATGTTCCTACATGTCATAGAAACCTTTAAGAGGAGCATAGGCGTCCTGCAGGTATCTTCATATTGTTCCCAGAATAAAACTAAAGATATTAGTAGATAAACAGTAAATACATACTTTTCATACAATTTTTCAAGGGTGCTTCTGCAGGTATGACCAGAAAACACACATGCCGATAACATTCCAAAACATTCTGGTTTGAGATGTAATTCTCCATACTTAGTCTGTGCATTTCATGAACTCATATGTTGTTGTATTTCATCAGTGAGGTCAGCCTTGACATTAGGATCCTGAACTATATGTCCTAGTCTGGGAGAACATAGATAATTCCCTATTTCCCATCACCAACCAGGAAAATCAAAGCTAAGGTGCTTGGGGGATGTCAGGAGTGGATTACCACTGATTTCAAATGCTGTTGAGAATTCTAGAATTTAGCTGGGCTGTGTTTTCTTTGCCTGCAGAAAAGAGCAACAAGAGCAGTTTTTTTGATTAGTCCTTGCAGGTTCAAACTCAGGAAAGGGAAGTTACAGCTAAGTAGTCCACAGAGTCCATGGTGTCCATCCATTCAGAAGGACTTGGGGTCTAGAAGGTTTTGTTGTTACTGTTGTTTTTGTAATGCTCTACCAGTTCTGGCATACCTTCAGAGCATACAGATAGTTCTGAAACCAATGGGAACAGGAAATGTATAATTTTGGGATTCAGTAGTTTAGAAATGGTCTGCTTAGTACTCAAATTCCTCTGTATAGTATGTGTTCCATCTTGCATTGTAGGATGTTATTGTATATTATCTATCAAGACAGCACCAATTAGGATTATTTTAGTTTTTAAACCACTGTTTTAAATTTAGAAGCTGCTGGAAGTCAGAAGAACTTTTTTTTTTTCCCCCAGAAGTAGTTGTCCCCTAAGGTTATCTGTAAGAAAACACGGGTATGTTAGCGTGCCAATCCAAAGGCACTCTTGAGTTCTACACTTGGCAGATACTATGATCAAAGAAAAACCAGAGAACAAGTTACCAAATGCCAGGTCTTGTATAAAGCTGAATCTTGAAGGCAATTTCTTGTCTTTGGTTGAAATGATTATTCTGAAAGTGAATCTTAAAGCTTATTTTTATGACTAATTCAAAGAGGTACCTTACTAGGGGCAAAATTAATATTCTGTTTTCATGAAGTAAACAGAATAGTCACTGAAACACACAGATGCTCTGTTTGCTAACAAATCCATAGAAGTTTTACTTTTCTAAGGATTTTTTTTTTCATTTAAAATAAAAAGGCAACTATGTAATCTATTATGTCGCCATTATAGTCACTGCACAGCTTATCTTATCACATTGTCTTTACTTCTTTGTTAAATTTAATTAATGAATGGAAATAGACTGGAAGAGCTGAGCCTGAGCAAATTGCATTACATTGGTGGAGTGGGAAGGGAAAACACAGAGAGGAATTCACAACCACATAGCTGTCTTCTTTTGTGGAAGTGTTTGTCCCTGCTTGGTTTGTTTATGTCAGAGTTCACAAATCCTCTGGGACTACTGCAGGACACAAATCCCTTGTGTAACTTTATTAATGAGGAGTGTAATATGTCATCTTTCCCTGGTTGGACAACAACCCATCCTGTCTCTCAGTAACAACTCCTCATTTATTCATGTTTCTATCACATCTTGGCTACTTTATAGTCATTGTGAGGCACTGCAGTAAGACCTTCAAGCTTCCTGTAGAAAGCTCCACCTAATAAAGAAAATGTATAGCTTGTCTTCTCAAAAACAGACGCATGGATTGTAGGTCCTGTTGTTTCTTAGTTGTGTTTCTAGAAAAACTGCTTACCTGCTTCTTCTCAAGAAAAGGCATTTTTAATGAAATCTATCAGCATCTTCTACCCTAACAAAATGTGTGTGCTAACAGGAAAAATATAACAAGTAATTGCTGGAAATAATATTTTCCAGTATATATTCATCTTCTATGAAGATTTTTTTTCCGATTATATATATTGGGCATTTCCCATGATGCAACTTATGTCTATTTCCTGTATTTTCACCATGCACATCGGAGAACAGTCCGACTCAATCTTCTCTACAGTGACTGATTAGGTAGCTGAAGACAGAAATTAAAATATTTTAGCTTGAACAAATCCAGCCTTTTCTCTCATCCTTTTCTTGTACATCAAACGAGGGAGTATGGGATGCACAGGGAAGGTGTCTGTACAGGTGATGAGGAGGCAGAGTCCCTGGGCACATGACATAATATATCAGAATATCTACCTAGGTGCAGACAGAAGATAATATAAATAATAAATTATAGTGTCAGCACTCCAGCTGAGTGACTGTGTATAGATTACCTACAATAGCAAAGCTGCCTCTGATGGCTTGATAAAATTCCTCTCTATACAAAAAACAAAAAAAAACAAAAAAAAAAAAACCAAAACCCACCCCCTCCAAAAAAAAAACCCCAAAAAAAAGCTACTTCAACTCTCCTGAAACAGTGTCCATCCAAACTCTGGAGCTTTTCAGCATACTTTCTACGGTGTCAACCGTGATGGCAAACAGCTTAAACCTCTGGTGGAGAGTGGGCATAGGAAAACCTCAGAAAAGAGACTTAATAGTGAAATTGTTTCCATAGGAATTGAACTAATGTATCCAACCAATGAAGAAATAAATTTCTTGCCCTAGGTTATAGGGAAGCCCTCCTATGTTGGGCTTGCTTAGTTGGAGTTTGCTTGTTGGAATGGACTTAAGCCTTAGATGCTAAGTCATTGTACCATATGTTCTTTTGATCCTGCACAATGAAAACTGACCAAAAAAAAAACCAAAAAAAAAACCCCGAAAAAAAAAAAGCTATCAGAAAACACTGGTACTGCTAACAATTTACTTTGTGTGCTATGAGTGATAGGAAAATCAAACAATGAAAAATGCAAACATGGAGAACTTCAATGATTAAGAAGTTTTATGCTTTTAAGACATATTTTTTAAAGGAGAAATGCTCAATATGTTAACCTGCTTCTAATATTTTATTTTACACCCTTTTGAGTAGAGAGACTTCTTTGATGACAGCTATGTTTTGAGAAACAGCAGACACTAAAAACTATCTCCAAGTCAAAAGTAGTATGTTAGAAAGTTGAGATAGGTATCATGTTTGACGCTCCTTTAGAATAAAAAAATCCAAAGAATCTGAATGTGGACTTTTACTGATCATAACCAACTTTTAAAACCCTCTGTTTTCAAGAAACCCTTTCCTCACCAAACCCAAACAAGTTCTTTACATTTGAGCTAATATGTTTTCTCAGGCTTTGGTCCAATGTAAATTCAGTCAAGTTAGAAGCCTCCGGTAAGGGGCTTAATAACACTGACAGAGACAGGTATCATTATATTTAATTCTCAAGCATTATATAACATCAAAAGGAATACCTGAGTTCTTCAACAGAGGCTTTGTTTAAAAAATAGGTATTATATATGTCTTTAATGCAATCTTTTATCACTCCTCAAAAGCACCATTTTGGCTCTAGAGGGACATTTGGCAGAACACTTTATTGGTTTAAATGCATACACAGCTGACATGAATTACTATAATAAATGTTTCATCATTTTTCCTGAGGTTATAGGGGAAAGAACCAATATCTATGTTCTCCTGTTTCATTGTACAAAAAAGTGGGATAGACACAAATGGATGTTGGACCAGTTAGCAGTGCTGGTGTAAAGTTCTGTGCTGCCCTTTTGTGCTTGGATTCCCTGGAAAGGCTTTAGGGCAAGGCTTGGCACATGACAGGTACAAGAAAGAGCCCCTCTCATTTATTCGTCCTCACAATTACTGGTATGCAAGTCACATTAGATATTAATGGTAGTGTTGAAAGGGTTGCCCTGACAGATGCTGATCTCTCTAGACTTGTTTCACCCATGTGCCTACAGTCAAGTTGAGCAGTATGCTCACTAACTTCAGCTTAACTATCCTGATGAACAAGGACAGAACACCTACAGAATTCAGGTAACTTGGACAAATTTAGATCTTCAATAAAAAGCTTATGAAAAAAAAAAAAAAACCAACCAGGAAGAAAACTGAAGTGGGGGGTGGGACAGGACAAGAATTAAGCTGAGATTCGGCTGATGCAGAACAGGGCTGAATGTAGCTCTGATCTAAGAAGGGACAACTATTGGGGAAAGGACAGGGGAACTATGGGTAAAACCACACAATGTGAATTGCAAATGCAGATTTGGAGTTGCTTATATCTGAATACATGATGGCTATACATGTGACAAAGTACAAATGGTCAGATTGATGGGAAAGGAAGAAGATTGACAGATATTCCTGTGACAGATGAGGGAATGATGACATCACTTTTTGTCTGCATTTCATTAAGATAGACTATGTTGAAAAGGCAAGTATATTTGCATTTGTACTTCCATAGAATAAATTTACTGCAAATTTTAATGAGAACAAAATTTAACTGGCTTCTCTGGCATTTAGGACACATTTGATTTCTGAGTCATTGGCTCAGGGATCATTTTTTTCTTGGGGGAACAACTTACGTGTGTATGATAGGGATAGTAAACACACAAATAGTGACACAATGTATAGTCTCAAGCAACTACACAGTCAGCTTATTCAGGTAGCTCAAGTGGCCAAGAAGTAACCCAACAACCACAAAAAAAAGGGAATCAAATCAACACCTTGATTTGTGTTGTAACTGTGTGAATGTTGTTGCTGACATGCAGGAAGGATGAGGCCATATGGCACCCCAGGCTTAGCTTGGCTTACACAGTTCTATAATGACAATAGCTTCAGAGACAAATGCATGGTCAAAATAGCAGGTATTCATAGCATCACAATCATCTGCAGTGATAAAAGGTTGGATTTCAGAAATGTATAAATTAATTTGGATGTGCACTGAATTAATAATGCACAGTGATTGAAGAAAAATGTATATCATGACTTATAACTGAAACTGAGATGCTTTCTTAGGAAAGCATAGTACTCAAGGTGGTTGGAAACTAGAATTTCCATTCTGTGTATAAGTCAGACACTACAAAAATGTTTGTTCCAATATAAATTGGAACAGAAAGTATAACTTCCCAATGGAAACCCCCCAACTTTTTAAACATTAAAACTTACAACTCATCGAGCATTTGATGTTGAGAATACCAAATGATGATGTCGATGCTGAACAATGAAATTTCAGGAGCATAGGAGTTATTCATATTCATTGTTCAGATTAATTAAATCATACACTGTGGATTTTTTGCAATATTAAGGTAATACAAAAGTTTACCAGTACTCAACTTGAAATACTTATATTCTCAGGCATATGTTTTCCTTTACCAGAACAGCAATATTATTGTGATATGATTAGACTGAGAGTATCAATCTGAATGTTCTACTGTACTGTTTCATTTCAATTAAATGGCACTTGCCCATGGACAGAAGCTCTTTTGCTGAATTTCTGAGTATCTGTAGATAACAGAAATCATCCAGACCATTCACTAACATGTCTGGTCTGCTGCAGACACTGACAAAAGGAGCAATGTTCCAAAGCAGGGCATGTAGTCGTCTTTTAGTAGCTGTTTTATTGTTATCTTTTATCACTTGTGTTAGGTTGAAAATCTTCTGATTATACTGCTTGGTTGAGGATTTCTGCAGGAAGTTAAGAAAACACTAACTTAGTGGTCTGTCTTTCAAGACAGAAATAGTTACCTTATTTTAAAACTGGGAATACATCAATGGCAATTCAGAAATGTAGCAGATTACAAAACAGTATACTTCTTGAATGGAGGTAAACAGTGGAGAAAAGACATAGAGTGTCTGTGTTAGCATAGCCAATCTCCTGAAGTCTCAGGGGAGTGTGCCTTTTAGCCCTACATTTTGGTTTTCATCTCTAAGTGAGAGAGAACAGGAACCCATTTCAGAATGCCAGTTAGAGTGCTGCATTCCTATTTGGGATTTGCTCTTAGAAAATATATGTGACAAGATGAAGACTCCCAAGAAAATAAACATTGCTTCATCTGAGTTATGAAAAAAATCTGGAATATGAGGATAATGTGGATGGAAGTGGGAATTTTTAATGTAGGGAAGAGAAGACTGAGAAAAAACATAAATGTTCTGAAATATGTAGAAGATTGAGAGGGCAGGCTGGGGAGGAGATACACTGTTCCAAGTAGCTTTGGGGACCTGACTGGATGTGATAGGCCTGAAGTGCAGCAAAGGAAATTAATATTACACATTGGGAAAAAGCTTTTGGACAACAGAGCAAAGCAATGTGAAAGCTTTTTTACTGGGAAAATGTAGAGATTCTGACATTGAAGTTTTTTTAAGAACAGGTTGGGTAGACATCTGGCCAGATGTTTGGCCATAGACAGGACCAAGAAATCTCTGCAGGACCCTTCCATTCTTTGTCTCCATCTGTAGTTCTCAGATTACCAACTATTGGGGAGTTTCTCCTAACTGTAGAAATGACCAATGCACCGAGGATATTATCTTTGTCTGTTGTTCAGTCTAGCTCTTCAGTCTACTAGAAAACAAGACAAGGCCCAGTCAGAGATGGTTTGTGAAGCAGAGATCATTTTAAAATGATATATGCAAGAAAAACAATGAAGATATGAGATAGCAGAGTAAATCAAAGCTTAAGATTGCTAGATGCAAGACTGGGAAAGACTAATATCAAATTGCATGTTTCTGAGCATCAGGGCTGATAGTTGAACATAGTTGCAGTTAAGGTATTTCTGCAACTTTCATGATTCACTGTTGCTGCTTGTACTTCAATTTGAGCTCTTAACCAAATCAGAGGGCAGATGGCCACCCCTTCTCTTTGGGCTTTGTCACTATGTTATGTCGTCTTATGTCCAAATAGCTCATGGTGTATGGAAAGCAGGTGTGTGGCTGGCCTAACTAACTGGCTTTGATGTGCCCTGTATGTATAATCACACTACAAAGCAAGTGCTGGAGCCAGAATTTTCATTAGTTGTAGGGTATTTTTGACGACTCTGAGGGACAAGATTTCTATTTAGCGGATTCATCATTTTTAAATTCCTGGTATGAAGGGATTTGAAAAATGTTGTTAATGTTATCTTGCGTACTTCACTGTGAGCGAGCTTGTACCTTTTTCTTTAGGGGGCTGGCATTATAGGCAAATCAAGTTATTTTTTATTTCGGTTTCACATTGTTTTTTCTACTACTTACTGGCCCTGTAAAATAGAATAAAATAAATAATCTTTGAAAAGCATTATACAATGTGTAGAAAAGTTCTTTAATTTTTTTTTTTTCATTTTATTACTTGGAATACATATTCATTAACAAGAATGTAACATTTTCTGAAGAGTATGAGAAAAGGAATGCTTTAGTTTCACTTCATAATAATCATACAAGATTGAAATTTCCACTTGGTATTTGGTAATTAGATAGTCAGACTCTTTAAAAATTATTAGAACCACTACAGGAATTTAAAGGTGGTCCGATGGTGAAAATGAACCTCTGTCAAATTCAAGGAAGTCACATGTTTGGAATGACCAGATTTGGTTATTAATCAGAACAATTTTGTTAAGCTATCCACAATCTTATAAAAGTAGCTGGATAGATATGACAAGAATTCCTGCAGTCAGTCATCTGTACACCAGAAAGGCTGGTTATTCGTCCAGAAATCGCAGTGGAAGTGCATATCTCTATCAAAATTAAAAGCCAAAAAAACACATGTTGGTTGCTTCCTTGGAAATTACCAAAAGAACTGATTTTGAAGGAAATTATGCCAGAAGCAATGATCTGGTGGTAAACAGGAAGGAAAATTTTTAATACTGCCAAGAATATATACCAGAATTTATTTGCTAGGCTGGTGAACAACTGCTTGCCCCTATCAACATAGCCAGTTACATTTTGATCAGTATTCATAGATTGTAAAGGAGAAATGCCTACAGGTTGGAATTCATGCTCTTCAAGAAGGAGAACTCTTGTCCTAAGTGTCTGTGAAGCCATGTAGGTACCACTGTAACTAAGGGCTTTACAAACTGTTGCATCAGAACATGGTTGAGTGAAACGCTGTTGTGCTTCAGGGAGAACTGAACAGATGGATGACCATGTGTCTATTTTGATATTCAATGCAATGGAGCCAAGACAGCTTCTTTGAATTCCTGTCTCTTCATTGTTTTTAAATGCCTCCACAGAAGGCAAGAAAAATAACTGAAAGTATTGTTCTTGGTTGTATAAGCCATCCTGATTAAGGGAATCTGTTAAATCATTAGAATAACATTTAGAAGTTTAGCCACAATTCCATCTCATTATAGTGATTTAAAAAAATATATAATTTTCCTGTTTCTTACAGTCCAGAAGCTGGGAGCAGGTGCTGGTTTTCTGCAGGGACTCGTAAACTCATTCCTATCTGTGTTCTTTATTTCTATTGGAACAAATATCTGCTTTAATCTGAAATAATTCATACAAAGCTGGAGGCTGTTCTTTGAATGTTCAGGGTCTGAAGACTGTCTGTGTTTTGTGTGATACTAATTATTTTCTAAGTTTGTCTTGGCACTTTGCTGTGGTAATGAGTGTTTACCTTGAATTCCCTCCTGGCTTTGCTGTGGAAAGAATAGGCACACAGGCAAGATATCAGTAGCAAAGGAAATATATCAAATTAACTACATTCCATGACTAAATTAATTTTGTTAGCATATTAAAATTACCATGACTCAAACAGAAATTGGTCTGATGGATTTGGATCTGTTTTTTAAAACACCAGTATTTATTGTTTGACACACAGGATATTTTGGTTCATGTCCCATTTTACATGGGTAATTGTTTGACACACAGGATATTTTGGTTCATGTCCCATTTTACAGGGGTAATATGGGAAGCAGAAGTTGGAGTCATGCATGAAATCTGGATAATATTTTGGTGCCTGATTGGCATACATAGACAAATTTTACCAACTGATTTCCTGTTTCTGTTCTTTTCATTCACTCTTTTGCTTTGCTTATATTACAACAGAATACATGAATTATTCAGTGATGATTTGGTCTTTTTCTCTGGCCATTATCTCAATGAAATAAGCCTAAATAAGGAAAATGAACTCATTTTCTTGGGAATTCATCATTTTCTGTAGAAAAGTAATTGTATAAAACATTGTTGCTTGCATCAGAGCCTTCACTTTTAAAAAACAAAATTTATTACAGCTATTGATACTGGTTTATACTTAATCAAGAAGAGTAATATTCACCTTTAAAATATGACAGGTTTTTCTTTCAAAGTAGGAAATATGAGGTTCATTACAGCATTTTTTTTTTCCCTGTATGCAAGCAGTGTAAGTCTCTAACTTACCTCCATTTATGTAGAACATCACTAATTCATAACTGCCGTTTATAGATTTGATCATTATGTTGAAATGAAAAGTGTCAAAGTTGGGCTTATAAGATAAGCCCCTTTGTGGCAATGTTGTACAGACAGTAATACCTAAGATGATTTAAATGCCAACAGACACACTTCTTAGATCCCAGACTGAATTTCTCTTACGAATAATCAAGCTCTATTCCTTATTCTGCTTGCAGAGTGGTGCTAAAGGTGGAGAGAGAATACTTTATATTTACTACATTGTCACCTAGTCGTCTACGAATCATTTGTACTAGATGCTTAATATAATGACAGAGAGTCAAGTCAGCAAAGACAAAACCAGAATCTGTGGTAAAAACACAGACCTATTAAATCCAAAAGGAGCTTTACTAAATTTCATCCCTTTTTCCTTGTTTTGCCCTCAGTGGCAAGGCACTTTGGCTACCAGTGTAAATGTACCAAGCTAGAATATTATCATTCTTGTCTTCCAGAAACTACATCCAAGAAGGACTTTGAGAAGAGTGAATCTTAAGCTCTACAGCCCTAAAGTTACAGTCATTTTGGGCCATAGTTGTCTGCTGACTATCCACTTCAGGCTGAGTTTTCCCTGGTATAGTTACATTTACCAACAGTCTTTTGGGGTAAATAGTCTGCATATTTATTCCTTCTCAAAAAGCACAGCATGGAATTGCTTAGAGCCACGTATGGAGCCAAACACAGATTTGGCAACTGAAAACTAGCATCACCTCCTGAGCTCAGTACATAGAATGAACAATGGAGGCAACTAAATACAGAGGTTGAACTCAGGTCACATCATAAGGTTTACTTAGAAGCACTGGATCTAATTTGACTTGCTGCTTCTCTCTTCAACAAGGAACTACTCAATTTGAGTAGTAGGGGTGCTGGTGAAACCACATTTTCTCCACCTTTTTGTGCAGAGGAGCTGCATGATTGATCCTTATATTAAGTATGGCACAATTATAAAAAATAAATCATTGAAGAATTTGGTACAACTGGCATAAAGTACGAACTAAAAGCACTGCATGTGTTTTCAAATTGAAAATTATTCAGATGGAAAAACAACTACTGTAAAGATGACTGATACATGAATATACAGAGATCTGAAAGATGTTGAAAGAAAAAAAGTTAAGAAAATTTGTGTTCACTGTTAAATTCAACAGATAGTGAATAAATACATACTTTTCATAATATTTCTTCAAAAATTGAGTTTTTCTAATGATCATATTCACTGCATACTCCAACTAAGAGCCATAACCAGACTACCATGCAAGTTTGATCTGTAGCATCTCACTTGAGTGAGCCTTTCATTTCAAATGCATTTGAAAGAATATCTGTGTAAAATTAACTAATAAATAATCATTGGAGAAACAAAGGTAAAGTGATTTAAAGCAACACCTTGGCAAAGATTTGTTAAGTTAGCTTAAGACTGAGAGAACAGCACTGGTGCAGTTTTGTCTCCCTCAATCTAAAGTTTGTAATATTTCAGGTAAATTTATGAATCCACTTATGGAGCAGCTGTGTCTGTTTGGCCAGTTTTTTAATGAAATGATGCTTCCTGGCCTGTAAAAGACCTGAGAAAGTTCTGTTTCAAGTAAAAACAGATAACAACCAGGTATCTAAAATTCTGTCATTCAATATGAGGTACTGAATGCCCTCTCTACAGTACACTGGACTGCATTTTTCCTGGTTCCTCATTTCTCAGTTGACTAAAATATTACACCACGGTGCTCCATTCTAGTTGGGCAGCCATCTCCACAACTGAGTTTCTGCTGCTGAACAGAATTTTCATTAATTGTCTTCTGCTGATGATCATGGGGTGGAGATGATTCTTGGGGGCGGAGAACGTATTTCATGGATGTATTTTTTTTTAATAACAAAATTCTTTGGTAACAAATGATGGTAAATCTGGACAATGCTAGATGTTTAATGTTCCACTGGTAGGCACTGTCTTCCACAAATGCTTCTGGTGGCATCTAGGAAGCCATAGGAGAAACATGACTATGTGTCACCATTGGGTGTTATTCCCTGTGGCATTCATGCAAGTAGACACAGGCTGGCTGGAACTCTTCTCAGACAGGGAAGATGCCAAGTGGGTGAAGCTTCTGTTTCACCTCCTCCACAGATGCTCTCTGCATGACTCATCTGGAACGAACACAGCATCTACAGTCATTTATGTCCACCTATATTATTCAGAAACAATGGGCATGATGAAAAATCTTTTCTTCTAAAAATATAAAGATAGATACATATCATGTAGTTAAAGGTTAATAAAATGGAGCTATATCGTATATTTATAACTTCTGAACTGGTTTAGTGTAGAACTTAGTATTCTTTTATAGAGTCCATAAAGACTGGTTGATGACATTACATTCTTCTGCAAAATACATGTCTTTTAAAATATTTTTCTGCTTCTTAATTTATTTCATTACAGTTTTTATTATCTACTGGCTGTTATTTCAAGACACAGAAAACAGTGTCTAGAATATAGCATCTGTAGTTCAAAAGTACTGAAGAAATATATCCTAATTAGAGTAGAATACTTCAGCAGCAGTACAACCTTCAGGGGAAAAAAACCCCAAAAGAACAACAACAAAACCCTATGTGTTTTCTTTTTAAAAATAGACAAAGCATAGTGATGGTGATAGGAAAATAGTAATTTGCCCTTCATGACAACAGATGAGATTGCTTAAGAGGATATCATTTTAACAATTAGTGATTTTGTTAATTGTTAGAATGAGAACTAATTCAAGTAGTGACAGGAAAGTTAAGCAACAGAGAACTCTCTTTTCAAAAGGGCTGAACTCTATCAATCTGAAAAGTGGGTATGAGTCTCTGCATGCAGAGGTGAGATTTGGCCCAGAGCAGCCCCCATGCTAGAGAACCCCATACCCACTGTTTAAATGTGAGAATACTTTACAGTACTAATATTACATTAAAAATACCTTAAAAAGCCACAGATTCATTCTGAAGAATGGAATTGCAATGGGAGTATGAAGTAAATAACTGTTGATTTATGCATGACATTAGGAAAACACAGCTGCTCTTTAGCAAAATAGGAAACATCCTGAGCACAGAGACATGCAACATTTTTTCCTTCTGCCTCAATGCTGGATATTTAGAAAATAGGGATTCTAAAAAATAAAGGAATTCTGTGTTTTATTCATCCAGTTGTGTAATCAATGTTTCTGTCATCATGTATGGAGGGAGTGGACCTGAGTTTCTGAGTGTCTCTCTCCCGTTAACAGTGATAAAGTCATCCCTCCATCCAAGTTGCATCCCCACTCCTATCCACAGCAGTGTTCCCATTGCACAAGATGCTGAAGAATAAGGTTGTCAGTAATTGATTTTATAGTTTACATATTACACAAACCTTTAAAAAAACGTCTCTCTTTAACCAGCTGCCAAGAATACACTTATAGAGAGAGAGGGGGAGCATCTTTTTTCTTGGCCTAGAGTGAAGTAAAAAGAAGGTGCAGTGCTTCCATTCCAAATCAAGAATGATTTAAATCTTCTGCTGTGTATTCATGTCAGACCAATGAAATTTGTTTCCAAAAATTAACTCCAGAAAGATATGTGATATTGAACTACAACATTTCTGGTTCAGAATATGGCCAAGAAAACTAGTCGAGAAAGAAAATGGAAGAAAAGACAAGATTGTATCTTAGTTCCATTTCTGAAGGCTTTTTAGTGTGGAATGGGATGCTAAAAAGCAAGCTAATTGAGGACTAAACCTCACATGGTAAATAAATGGCATCAGACTCCTTTCTATAAGGAACACTCAGAAGCATTTATTTGTAAAATAACTGTGTGTGAATAATGACAATATCCAGGACATTTTCTAAATCTACCACATCATCCATAATCTGAATGATTATTATAATCTAGAGAAACATCATCTGTACTTAATCCACTATAAAATGAGCAAACATAAAAGCAGATGGATGTGCTGTGATTACACCTGTCTGAGAAATATCTATTTGTAGAATCATAGCAAATCAGGACAAATTTGGCATAAACTCATAACGATTGTTCTGTGAAAAATACAGGGAAGAATATGTAAAAACATCATTTCCAGAAGAAATACTGAAATTTATTAGGTTAAGGATCATATGGAAATGATTGCCAGATGAATGGCCCAAAGTCAAATGATCTAAGTAATTCATCATAATAGCAATATTTAGAACTGTTCAACATTGAAATTTCACATGATTATGATCTTTATTAGTGATATATGGTACATTGATGGGCAAAGTTTTTGTATTTCTCTGTCCAATAGACAGATAATTCAGATGAAGATATTTATCTGTTATGTAAGAAGGTTAGCTGATTTATTAAATGATCATGATTTTCTTGCAAAATATCACTAAGTACATCCTGTATGTTTTCCTATGGCCCTACTCTATGTCTTGGTATTTTTCTTTCTTAAATTTTAAAACTGCTTAATTGCTTGTTAGTAGGACAGTTAAAATGCCCTTAAAATGTAGAGATGGTTGGGAAAAAAAAAAAAAAAGGATGCTGACTTTTCTGTATTCTTTTCCTTTGTCTGTTACATTTGGTTAATATGATTAAGTTGGTTTTTCAGTGTTCAGAATCTGCACACTCCATTTTAAATAGATAAATTGGTAGATTATATTTATTTTCTGTCTGGCTCTGAGAGAATATCCCAGGCTCAAAAACAGCTTGGTGCAGTCACATGGTGAAATTTGTGTGGCACTCCACTACACAGATTACATTAGTTATTAGCCACTCAAAGTAAAATTTAAAAACGGGCTAATACAAATCAACACATTCCAGATGGTTTTCCAATTGTACAGTCTCCAAAGATTTTATGTGGTGACAACGACTAACTTGTTTAAAGCTGTAATTTGCTCTGGCAAGTGCATCCCACACACCCCATCACTGGAAGACATAGAAGCTCAATGAAATTTTTTAGCTTCATCAATTTGCACAACCATAGCTGCCTGCAGATATAATAGAAACTACCAGCTGGCTTCGAAGAAGATGGAGCACACAGGATTTCCTGGCTTCTCCCTAGCAGAACACCTTTATTGGCTTGTTAAATACCCTCACAGGCTACATGGAAATCTCTGTTGGGTTAGGGCATGAGCACCGTAATGATGTTATGCTTGCCATTACCATGCTGCCTTGAATGGTATTGGCTGGCAGTAGCAGTTCCTGACGATGCTGGCATACTGTTTGTGTGACAGCCTAAGCCCTGGCAATTCCCAGAATGGAAAAGGGGCCATTATGTTTGGGTCAGGAAGACAGCTTAGCCATACGTACACAATCTGGTCAGTGTTTTGTTGAGACATAGTTTTCTGGTGTAGGCTACTCTGAAAGTAAGAAGATATATATCTTTGTCCAGAGTATCCTACTAAATAAAGGGTGCCAGGGAGTAGTCCCTGACATTAAGGCTGAGTGGTGTAAGTACTGTGTATCCATGCATTTCATGGATAACACTTTCTGCAGCTGATACCTGTATTCAACATAACCTCTGGATCTCTTGTGGGTCCCATGTGATAGCTTTGCAATGCAAGGCATTATTTAATGTGTGCTTTACCAGTTCAAGCTCTCTGAGAGAACATGAGAATGATGTTGCAGGCCACCAAAGAAGTGGTGTTGCAGCACAAAAATGACCACATGTATTACATACCTCAGGGCTGTGGCATAAGGAAATATGGGAGCTTCAGGGGTTCAAAGTCTGCCCAGAAAGAGTTGAAGGAGTGTGAATAGTGTGGTAGAGGGAGCCAGTCTCACAGTTTCCATGCACCCTTGGAAGTATTCCTTAGGATGTGCTGTTATCAGAAACCTTTCCAGACTTTGCATAGAAAGAACAAAAAGGGCTACCAACTAACTAGCATGAAAGTGCAAGACTGTGTTTGATAGGACCTCTGACTGAACAGTAGAGATATATCCAAAGCAACCTGTGCTGCAGTAGAATAATCATGTGTATTGAAAAACGGGAAGTGCTCTGTACACTCTTCTGTGACACAGTACTTCCTTCATGCAGGATTACTCTTTTCTCAGGTAGTGTTGTCACATGTCTGAGTTTTCCAAGACTTTTTTCCCTTGAAGACTTTGAGGTTTTAACTTAATTACTGAAGTCCACAGTGGTTGTGTCAGAGCAGTAACATTTCCCTAATTGCCAAATATCTACTATTGTCATATATATACTCATCAGTTTGTCAATTCAGCTTACATAAAAGTGGAGTGAGTTAGATGCTTCCAGGACACTGCCTCTCCAGCTCAAGCACTGAACATGTTTGCATACACAATGTACTCCCCTCAAGCCCCAACTTCCAGCAAGCATCAGAAATCTCAGCTAGACCCATGGTAACCCTGTTTTCAGTGAGATGGAGCGGTGATGGCTGAGTATGCCTGATGCCCTAATCTTTGCATATGTTGGCTGTTTTCTGTTTATTTTGATGTAATTAACTGAACAGTCCCCGTATTAGTTCATTTAGTGTCATGAGAATTGGTATCTTCCTCCCATATCAATTGCAGCTGTCCTTTCCTGATTTGACTCCAGTGCACATGCTGTACTTGCAGTGACTCATATGCTGAAAAATGTCGTAACCACATGAAAACTGAGAAGTGGCCTAGAGAAAGCACACAGATGTCTTCAGATATGCCAGTGGTAAATAACACTCATTACAGTCAAAAAGAATATGGAAAGCCAAAAGGCCTCACAATTAGTGGAAATTAACTGTGGAGCAAGCTGAACTATTTACATCCATTAAGAACAAATGACCTGACACATGTAGATCTTTCTGAAAGGAGTTTGTAGTGAGGAAGATGATTTTCACAAGAGTTTGCATCACAGCTCCTGTGAACCAAACTCAGAATTGGAATATATTATAAAGCTTATTTTATCTCTTTGATGCTTAAAACTTTGCCTCTTCATTATCCATAGGAAATTATATACATTCCAGTGTCCCATGCACTATCAAAAATAAATCTGTCAAATATTATCATGAGTTTTTCTTGCCTGAAATTTCATTTATATTTTCATAAAACAATCAGCATTCGTTTAGAAACTGAGGACTAGCAAGTGATATATTTCTGCTCCAAATGGCCAAGGAGTCTCTCCACAGTCATTCAAACACATGTGCAAATTCACATCTTGTGCAACTCAGACTACTGCAGTGTAAAACCTCTTCACAAACTATAGAGGGTAGGTGAGGATTGTAAGTTGTGGATGGACTTGTATACTCAGTATTCAAATGACTGACACAAGGTCTTTTCTCATATGGACCTAAGCTAGATGCTTCTTCCACTCGGTGACTTGTGCTGTCTCTCTCTGTTGAGAGAGGATTTTTAAATTTTCAGATGCATTAAGGAGTTCATAATTCAAGATAAGAAAAAGGAAACACAGGTGAAAGTAATTTTGTAGATGGAGGTTAACATCAAATATTAAAAATGAAAGCAATGTAAAAGAAAGTTTATGTTTCTTTCTCCCCTTTCTTTTGTTTTCCTGACACCAGAGCTCAATTCATGTCAACACTTCCCAGAATATTAATAGTTCAACTGTTCACTCCTGTCTGATGGCATACTGCTTCACTTGGTCTCATTGCAGTGTACTGTGTTTTCTGGTGCTGCCTTCGTATTTAAGGAGAGCAAACTGCAGAACTCTACAGATTGATGCCATGAGAGTGCTGAGCGGGACAGCAGCAGTTTCTTCGTTTACTGCTCTTTCCAAATGGCTAATGACAGTTATTTTGGAGTAATTGCAAACATTGTATTCAAGGGAAGAGTGAAATCAGACTGATCATTCAGGTCTCGTATAAGTGTTAGACAACATAACATTTAGTTCAGTAAATAACTTCTTTCCAGTATAGAGTTGAAAACAAAAAGAAAGCACAGATGTTTAGGTCTTTTACATAACACAGAAACTCTGGTGCATGAGATAAGAAGTGCAGTGGGTAGAACAAAATATCAAAAAAAGAGGGAAAAGAAGCGAAAAATATACAAAGGGTTTTTTAAGCTGGTAGCAGGTGGAAGGTGGTAATTATGTAGGGAAGCAGGTTTATCCATTTTCCTTCTACTGCATGATGTGTCTTCAACAAAGACCATAGACAGGAAAAGTCTGCTTATTTGGAATAGTTTAAAAAATAGTAACTTTCTAAAAAGTCTAAGAAACTTTATGAAGTAACATAACCAGGTAAAAGGAAAGGTTTTCATCTACACTTCTGTTTAAACTAAAAATAATATTTTGAAAGTAAATTATATATCCTTATTCTTTAACATCCTGTAAAATGTGAAGGATGAAGGTAACACAATGAAATCTATTATTCTCATGATATTTAAACTTGGTTTCAAGATTTGTTAATCAACTGAGTACTGGATTAGCCCATCTGTTCCCTGCAGCAAGTTCACTACTGAGAACAGAATATCAATTACCAATTTACTTAATTTGCTTCTGTAAGAATTTTGTAAGCAATATTATGAATATTTATCTGATTTTTCTCTCAGAGAATTATCAGTTGAAGTCTACAATCAATCTAGGTTGAACACATATGTTTACTGGTAATTTGTGGACCCAAGAATGCAGGTTTTTTTTAATTAAACATAGATTATTTACAGGCAAGTCTGAAAATAATCTTAGCCCTTTCCTAAAAATTACAGATTATAGCCAAACACAATTTTTACCTTTTGATCTTACATTTTGTATTTGGTCTCTGTGTTTAATGCTTTATATTCCTAAGTGAAAATAAATTTGTGAAAATGCAAACTAGAAATTCAGAGTTCTTCCTGAGACTCCAGCATCTGTAAAATTACCAAACCTATAACTGCTCTCTTTTGAAGGTATTTTAGAAACTATTTTTCATTTCAGACACTAGTGAAGACAGCCTGATTGTGCTTTTTGAACAACCAGAAGTGCAAGACAAGGATGCTGTAGCTCCTTACCAGTGTCTGCTTCCATTTTTCAAGATTGGCATGAAATATCCCAGACTCTGAACTTATCATCAAACAGTTTAGACAGAAACCTTTTCATTGGTTTCTATTGACATTTTATGAGCACTGTATTCCTTCTAACATCACTCTTCTATGGGTTTCAGGTTTTTTCCTTTCAATAGCAAGAATTCACAAAGAGAAGGAGCTGAGAATCCATGCTCAGCAGTAAACATGCAGTATGGGACCATGTCAGCATATATGCCTCACAGATTGGAAGTGCAGGCAGGTTCCCTACTCGCAGAACTGACCAACTGACATTTTTCTGTTTGAGGAAGAAAAGCTTCCTTCTTGAGAGCATATCCTCAGCTCCTGCAGACAAATGTAGCACAGGGCTCTAAGTACAGCTGCAATTCACAGGGATTGTTTGGGAAATCATCTTCAAGCTTGTACTTCTGTGCTATTAAAGTGAGTACAGTACAGTGTAACCCAAAGCCAGAGTTTTACTTGGTCTGGTGGTTTTCCTGGTCAGAAAGCAGGGATGAAAAGTAGGAGCAGGAGTTTAACTTTTTCTTCACAGTAGACTGTTCATTTGATGTCATGGTTTAAGCCTACCCAGCAACTAAGCCCCAAACAGCCACTCGTTCACTAACTCCCCCTCTAATGCAATGGGGGAGAGAATCTGAAGGGTAAAAATGAGAAAACTCATGGATTGAGACTGAGACAGTTTGATAGGTAAAGCAAAAACCATGTGCACAAGTAAAGGAAAATAAGAAATTCTTTCACCACTTCCCATCAGCAGAGAGGTGTTAGTTCAGCCATCTCCAGGAAAGCCAGGTTCTATTGTTTGTTAACTGTTACTTGGAAAGACAAATGACACCAGTCTGAACATTCCCCCGTCCTTCTTCTTCCTCCAGCTCTATATGCTGAGCATGAAATCGTATGGTATGGTCATATCCCGTTGGTCACTGGGGGTCAGCTGTCACAGCTGAGTCCCTCCCAACTTCTTGTGCACCCTCGGCCTGCTTATTGGTGAGGTGGGGTGAGAAGCAGAAAAGGCCTTGACTTCATGTAAGCACTGCTCAGCAGTAACTAAAACATCCTTGTATAATCAACACTTTTTTCAGCAAAAATCCAAAATACAGACCCATACCAGCTACTATGGAGAAAGTTAACCCTATCCGAGCCCAAAAGAGCACAATTGGTTTATCTCATTTTAAGGAAGTCTAATGATAATATGTCTACTTTTCTCTGACAACTGGGTAAAAACACCCTTGTTTAACCTATTTCAGTAGTGTCTCTGATTGCAATTGAGGAAATGTAAACATTGAACTTGACAATAATTTTAGATGTTATAGCTATTTTCATACCTTGAATCCACTTAATTTCATTAGATCAGTTCTTCCTGATTTTATTTTATCCAGGAATATTATTTACCTTTATTGAAGACACAGTTATGACAAGCTAGTGGAAAATTGCTTTAAGAAATATCAGTGCAGTTTTTTATACTAAACCCTACACTACATTCTCTGTCATTGGGACTTCAACTAGTGTAGGCAGTGTTACCGTCATTTCCCATTTCTTGGTGAGCAAGATAGTATTTGCTTTTGCAGCTCTCTGAATCACTTTAATATTTTAAAAGATCAAAGTAGTGTTCTGTATTACTGCATGTACGCGTTGGTCTGAGTTTTTTTACACAGAAACAAACCAGAACTGACTGCTCTGAAATCCATGAGGTTGACTCTGTACAGAGAACAGACCAGAACCAACCCTCAAGGTTGTCAGGATTGCTGATGGGGAGTGGAACAGAAGACTATCTTGTTTATTGTTAACTTTTAGCTGACTAGGTAAGAGATGAGTCAAAGTAAACTTCAAAATACTTCCTTTGACGTATTTGCTAGCATACTATTCACCAGCAAAGTAAAAAATTTTCCTGTTACCTGAACCATTGGAAAGTGCTTGTCTTTATGATAGACAAGGGTTAGCAATTCTTTCAACTGCAGAGCTGGGAAGCAGGCCAAGATGGGGTGAAAATGGGGAGGTACATTTGAAGGAATGTTTTTTACTTCCCATGAAGGAAGACTAGAGTGGATTGTGACTCCGAATCTCCTTACCTGAATTTTAGGGGATTGAATTAAAACCACAAAAACTCTAGGTAATTATTATAAAACCAGACTGTGCTGGCTAGTGCCTATGAACAAAACTAATACTGTAGTTGTTTATTGTTGTAAATGACACTTTGACATGTGGATTCAACAAAAACTTGTTTTGAATTAGCAGTGTTTATCTAAAAAGCAAGGAAACATTATATTTACATCTGAAATAAGGAGGGAATCATGCTTAAATGCTTGTATATTTTTTTATTGACACTTGAGCGGCAAAATTTGCCAACATAATAAGGCTTTTACAAAAGCAATAGTGAGAAAATCTCTGCTAGAAGTGCTTAATTCAATTGAATTGAAACCGAGACAAAATTGAAATTGAGAGGCAGAATTTCTAATTGGTGCAGAAACCTCAAAGCTCCCATGGCAGGTTATGTAAAACTGACACACACAGAAAAAAAAATAAAAAACAACAGAAGGAGAAAGGCAGCAGGGAACGTTAGAAATGTACAGACAAGTACAAACAGAGAATTAAATTGTGTATCTGACAGATCATAAGGGCTTAGAATGTTTTCACTGTACTATCTGACTGTTAAATTGAATTCCCAGATTGAGGATCTATTAGGCAGAGAAGTACTATCTGATGTTAATTTTCGGGCTGGCCAGCCACATCATTGCTAGCTGCTAGTAGATTTGTACCAAACCTGCAACATTGGAAATTGGTACACCAGGAGGGAAAGGTTCTCTGTGTCTCCTCCTTATGTATCATAGTTAGGAAAGATCAATATATTTTGTTGACACCAATCAACATTTTACTTCATAAGCAGATGTCAGTGCAACTGCATGGGAATAAAGCTTTAGGCAATGAGCTGAACTGCCAAGCAGCATGGTGCTCAATGTCATTACTTCATTGATCCCTTTAAATAGATAAATTGTTTTACAGGGCATGCATATTTTTTTTACCTTCTTACCTATTAAAGTTGTGTTTATAAACTTACCGTTCTTGTTCAGCCTCCTCAAACATGCATGACTTCAGAAGTTTGCAGCAAAATGGTTACTGTATTAACCAGAAAATTCCATTAATAGTTTTCTACCTCAAATGAACTAATAAAAAATGGGAAATAATTTTTAAGAATCAGAGGGAGGTTTATTAGGTGTAGAGATTAGTTTAAATCACAGAGCCTAGGCCATCTCTGACCACATTCTTTTTTTTCAATTTACCTTTTCACTTCCAGCTGAGAGAGGTTGAGAGACAGAATATTGCTGTCACCATAGACTTTGTCTCCTAAGCAGTTTGAACTGCAAGTGAAAACTATATAGTACCTTTCTGGTGAAAAGCTC
>JANVCC010010204.1:3622756-3638478 GCA_025345505.1 Todiramphus chloris collaris
GAAAAGCTCATTTTGTGTTATGCTCTGCCCTTATTCTCAAATGTTATGTTTGATGCCATAACTCTTCAGAGAAATCACCAAATCTAAGGCACCAATAGGTACTTAAAACTATTTTACAGTATCATTGAGATGCCCTAGGTGATACGACAGGAAACTGGGCAGGGGACAAAGGGAGGCATTATGTTTTTCAGTGTTGAAAATGAGGAGCACCCATTTTACTTCACATTTTAAAAGTGAAGTTAAAACACAAGGAACTTAGAAATTACTGATCACATCTATCTACAAATTGGTGAAGTAGAGAGAAGTAGAATCAGATTGTCAGTGGTACAAAAAGTAGCTATGTGTCTAAATATCAATGATAGCTGGTGAAACTTGAGTATTTTTTTTCCTGTGTCTTCCCTTAATGACTTCTCTGACTGTATGACTATGTCAGGTCCAAGAATCAAGACCAGAGGTCTTGGAGATTGTGATTAGATAAGCTTTTTAGTCAACACTTTACTGCTAGTCCAGTTCAAAGCTCTGTGGAGCTATGCTACACCCAAGCTGAGAAGAGGAGGAGAGATGTGGCACCAAACTGCTAGGTAAAGGCTGTGTTGCTCACATATGACTGGCAGGCCTCTCTTTAGGGAAAATGTCTCGTGAGAAATTTCTTGGCATGCTGATGTTCCCAAAATAACAAAACTCTCTCTATCTCTGAAACCCACCCCAAACCCAAATAACATAAAAGTAAAACTTTAAAAATGTCCCGGACAAAATAAAAAATAATTTTTTAAAAAAGGACAACCTCCAGGCACTTTTTAAATCCCAAAGGGATTTTCACAGGCGCCAGTCTCGGATTTTCTGAGTTTCAGAGACTCCAGAAAGGAACTATTCTTTTTAACTCATAAAATCTCATAAAGTACAGAGATACCCACACTAAGACCTAGGATATGGCCTCCAAGTCCTGCTTCAGCTGTAGTTTTTTATTCAGCAGCCCAGATTTTTATTTTGCTGTGGTTTGAATCATACTGAGACATGTTAGCCTTATTGATTTACTGCTTTATTTTCAGGGTTATTTCCTGTAATACATTAAGGAAGAGACTCTTTTTCAGTCACGAGATAAAGGCAGTCCCTGCTGTGCGACTACAACCAATTAAGGAAAGAGTAAGGAGAAGGAAAAGACTGGAAAGGCAGAGTATTTAGCTTTTTTTTTCCTTAGGACCCTCAGAAAACACTCTATAAACATGCAGAGAGATTAAAAAGTATTCTGAGAAGTAAGTCTTATGGAGCCCTGCACAGAAACCTGAGCCAATAGTCAATCCTTGCACTGCAATTGGAGAATCAGTGTATTTTATCTCTGACAAATTTTGGCCCCAGATTAAGGGAACACTGCTGTCAGTCATTTGTTTCCCAGATACACATAGCTCACTGCACAAGCTTTACACTGACAAAACCTGACTTACCATATAGTTAGTGGTGCCTATGAAAGACAAAAGTTGTTTCTCAAATATCCAAGCTACAAAGAAACTGGAGAGCTACAGATCAAGGTAAAAACTCAGCTGCCACCAAATACGATTATTTTATGCACTAATACCAGATATCTCTGTATTTTCTGCTTAGATTAAATATTTTTGCAACACTAATTACATTGGAGCTGTCAAGGTGGTTGGTTTTATATCCCTACATAACCACCAGCCTTTGAATCTCTCAGCTCCTTGTTGAAGGAAAAGCAGACCTGTAAGGAAATGTAAAACTGTCCTCCCAGCAATCAGGACTCTTAGCAATTGATACTGAGCCAAGCTGGTTTAGAGAAGCTCATGCTGATTCAGATGGGGGCTGGGTGGTGGGAGTAATGTGAGCTCCAGATCTGACTCACTACTGAAGAATTTCTCAGACTTTGCTAAGTTACTGGTAGTAGAAGTGTTCTCATGGCTGGACAGCTCAGATACATAAACAAACCACTCTCCAGTTTCTATGTTTTCTTTAGTCAAGTCAGGTTTACTTGAGCAGCTTATGTAGAATAACCCCAAAGGCAACCATTTAACATTTTACTGTCAAAAACGGTGTGTTTGAGTTTATAGATAAAACTGCTATCCTCTCAAGTCATAAGAGAAAGATTTAAGGATTTACATTGCTCTGGGAGTATGAAGTGGATGGACTCTGTCCTGGAACCACTTCATTAAAAATGATCCCTTGAGGGTTAGTGCTGCCTCCTGTAGTATTCCTCCTATAGCTTTAGACAGACGGACATGTTGAGACATGCGGAAGTGATAGAACTGGGATGCAAACCAAACTGCCTGTTGCCTACTTGTGCATAGCACTTTGTATTAGTTGATGTCTTGGTTTGAAGGACAGGTGTCTGCCAAGGAAGGCAGGAGCCCCCCTTGGAATGGAAATGCAACCCCCTCCCCTCCGAATGCTTGTAATTTTGAAATTAAGGGGCTTTCAGGCAAAGATGAGGAATAGGAATAACCGTTCTTTACTAAATATATATAAAACGAGGCTAGCAAACAATAACTACGGCAGTAACAGCAAACAGCGCCAGGAACCCAGTGCCAGCCTCTCGGGGCTCCCGGGGAGCAGGGAGGGCGCGATGGTCTCCCCGCCGCTCCGGAGCCAGCTCAGTCCCCACGTGGCAATGGCCGACGGAAAGCCTGTGTCACGAACCCCCTGGGCAGCCGATCCCGGTGCCCAGCAGGATCCTCGGGGACAGCAGAGGTAGGAGAGCAGGAGATGCAGTGGGGACGACTTCTCTGCACCACGAGGGCAGCTTCTCTCCCCTTCCAATGCAGGGAGCAAAACAAGAGCCCCAGGAGCTCCACCCAACCGCCTTTACTCGGCAGGCTGGACCCCTCCCCCTGTGGCCAGGTCCTTTTGTCTCTCGTAAGTACAGCAATTTATCTCCTTGACGAACAAGTATGGAAAAATTCTCTAAGAGAAAAAGGAAAACAGAAGAACTCCCCAAAACCCCAACAGTTGGTAAGTGCTGTCTAGGTTTCTTGTAGTCATATGAACTTTCTCCCTGGACAATGAGATGAACTCAGTAGGAGAGGAAACAAAATTCAGAGTGTAGGATGAGGCCTTTCATGGTCAGCTCTAAAAATGTTAAATTGGCACGTGTAGGGACAAATTCTATTTCTATATGATTATTTCAGGAATCAATCACAAAAAGCAATCACACAAACAATTCCCTGTGGTTTATTGCCTCTGATGAGTCAAGGTCGTGTCCATCTCGGGGTCAGGTTGTACTCCAGAATGCCTTCCCAGTGGAAGGCATGTGTTCTATACACATGTGTTTTATACACAGCAGTTCACTTCCAGGTTCCCTCCTGGCTGGAATGTGTGTGCAGTCTGTAGTGTTTTTGAAAGACATTCTGACAGCACTTTATCCAAAATCTTTCAGTATAAAACAGGAAAATTCTATTAGTATTCTGAGGCTGTGCTTATTTGTCCAACAAGTTTGATAACTTGGCAAGCAGTTAAATTCATGATAATGCTTCTTTTTTTTCATTCAGGTTTCATTAGTAAGTGAAAGGATACCTTGTATAATATTTGTTATACTACATGCATTTATTTTTGTGCATTTAAAGAGAGTAGATGTGTTCTCTTTTCACTGTTAGCACTACATATGAATCAGAGAAAAGCAGTAGGTGTCAGATGTGATAAGTGACTTCTTAAGGGTTATTCTTGTAATTAAGTTCACATATCAAACTGTGGAAAATTAACCTCCCCCAGACTTTAACCTTTAGAAATTAAAAGGGTTGATATGTTCTGAACACAGAGAAGTCACATAGAATGTTATACTTAGCTCTTCAGATGTAGATTTCTTTGCTTTCTTGTTGTTTCTGTTTAGACGTTCTTAACTGTTGTAAAACTTTATTTTGCATTCCAATGGGTCTTAACATACAAAGGAGACAACGAGGAACAGGAGAACCAAATAATTTATTTTCAAACTTAAACAAAAATGTTCTCATCTAATAACAACTGGAGAGAAGAAACAGCACTACTAGGGCAGTGCTTATAGTACACTGCATTTTGCAAGAAGTGTTTAGAGTGCAAGTTTGGCAGAGAGATCTACTATATATATAGACATTGTGACAGGGTAGTCAGCTTTGATTAATAGAGAGCTCTGAGCTGAAGATATATTTCAGTGGGGATTTTTCTCAATACACATTTATAGTCAGGTGATCATGAGAGAATCTAGGTTGGTTTGTTTGAGTGTTTCCAGCTATTGCTTTTACAAGACTGAGAGTTTGAACTATGTACACTCCAAAGACTAAAATAAAAGTTCACAAAATGGCAATCCATAAATGCACTAGACATTCCTTAAATGTCTTACTGTTTTCTAGATCAATTTTTTTTCTGAATACTTGGATTTCAGTATATTGAGTAAGTGTTTCACAGAAATTTTGTTGATACAGAAATTTTGTTGACACGTATCCTTTAGAGGATGTTTTTCTCTTTTGTGTGTCTTCAACTACAATTGCCATTGAACACAAAAGTTCCCATGCATATATTTGTTTTCACCTTCTAAAAAAGGGAACTAGAGCACTGAACAGCCAAGGCTTCCAACTTTTCTCCTCCACTGCTCTCCCATATCCCAGCCTTAATTTGTCTCCAAGGCAACAAGGAGTGGTGACAATTGCAACCTGGCCATTATCTCCTGTAATGTGACTGTGCCAGTTCACCAGGAGTACATGTCACCCTTCCCTGAGTGGTGTGGAAAGCCAGCCCTTCCACCTCCTCCTGACCTTCAGTCCCCAAGCAGGGGGAGCTCTGTTCAACATCAGCAGAAACAGTCTGTCAGAACTATAGCACTGGATCCTCAAATCACTCCCTCCTTTGTATACAATCAGCACAACATAAAGTTTAGATTTTTTTTTTTTTCCAATTTATGTTCTCTAAAAGGCATATTGGCATTTCCAAACAAGTAGAAGCTTTTTGCTTCTAAATACTGGCAAGACTGCTTAGAAGGCAGATGTTTCATTGAATGCAGCCAGTACAGCACATCTTTGAATGTTCTTTGGAAAGGGGTTGTGGTAAGAACAATCAGGCACTGTCATCTATAGTAAAACTATGGTAAGGAGTCTTACCTATGGTAAATTAAAGCTCTTACATAGAGAGTCTGTGGAGCCACACTGGAGCTGTCCTTAAATTCGCTTTGTGTCTTTACCCCTTTCACATTTTTGATTAAGGTTCAAGGTTAGTTTATACAGTATATCACCAAGTCAGCAAAGATACTTGCAGGGTGCAAAAAAAACAGGGCACTGCTCTTCCCAGGTTAATATACCTCATTTCTGAAGAGAGCTTAATTTCCTGGACACAGTGCCACAGAGAAATAGCTGGCTGTGAGTCTAGCCAAAGCTGACTCAGATTTGAGACACTCCATGGCAGAGTACAGTGGCAGCATGTCCTTATGCAACTGTAAGTGCTGCACTGCTAGTATTTTACAAACCTGGACTCCAAACAGAGAAAGCAAAACTCAACATGCAGGAACTTTTGCTCTGTAAAAAGTACCTAAAAATGATGGGGCAACCTAAGAAAATAATATAAGAAATCCAGTGCTGTGAAGGTGTCTGGTTAGAGTGAGATAGCAGGATACATGTCTAGGACATCTCCCATCTCTCAGATAGCTGTCGGAGCCATTGCTGTAATGGAGGCAATTATATCCAATAGGATTTTCTCCTTCAACTCATCCCAGAGTAAGTTTTGCCAGTGCCTTTCAAAAGCCCCAGTCTGAACTCACCCTTTTTCAAGAGATAGTAGCAGTGTGACTGGTCATATCTAATATAATAATGTCTGAGTCAAAATGCTTGCCTGGCAGGCTGGAAGACAGAGTCCCAGTCTCAGCTGCACAGGTATGTAATCCCAGATCTCAGCCCTTGTTGCTTGGTGCTGGAGTGCACCCTCCTAGCAATTTCTCAGCAGCAGGATCAAGGGGGGTCTGCTCAGTTTGTAACTGCGTCTTGAGGCACATTAATGACAATACAGAGTTAAACCAAATTTTCTCAGAGTCTCATTAGACTGGTGACCTTAATTACCACCTTTTTTTGTTGCACGTGAATGCAATGAAGGTAGTGATTCTCATGTAGCAATTAAGCAAGATACGCATTTTCAGGGAAAGGTCCAGGACACGGGGATACCCAACCTGGAGTAAGGTGCTAAAGGCCTGGAGACATCCACTACCTCTTCTTTGTGCACAGCATACTCGATCAGACCTTAAGAAGCACCCTGATGCCCACAATGTCCATCATGAATCCCATTTTGAGATTCTTTCCAGGTTCAGCAGAAAGCCCACCGTAGCAGCAGGGAGTGGATTGGCCTTGGGAAAGGTGAAGCGGTAAATCAACTAGGACGTTGGCATTGCAAGGCATGACTTTCAGAAATACGTATTGGTGATGTGAAGAAATATATTATGTCAGGATCATACTACTTTGTTCTGAAACTATTTATATCTCCTTGAAGGAAGGCACAGACATAAAATTCTCATCTGTTTTACCAGACCGTCTGTGTAAAGCTTTTGACAAATATTCCTGTTAGACTGGACAATGAAGAATAACCCACCATTTATTTCATATTATATCACTGTTTGAGAACTATTTAATAAAGAGATTAAATCTTTCCATGGAGTAACCTTAATATAGTTTTTGCTTATGAGGAAACATATTTGATTACAGTCCTTCTAGAGTAAGTCTACTATAAGGTATTTTGTTAGTTATAATGGACTTCAGACATTTCAGAATAATTTATGAAATTGATCACAGGTGGCACAAATATATGGTATAACTGGTGATGGCAAGATTCCTGTTCACAGATATTAGCCTTGTGAAATAGATGATGAACTGTTAGGCAAGTAAGTTCAAAAGAATAAAAATTATTTAGGTGATTGGGTGAAGTGTAAACATTATGCCACATTGTCTGGGAGGTAGAGATGAGGAGAACCAAAGCATGTTCAGAAAAAGGAGGCAGAGGTTATTTTAAGAAAAAAATCTGAAACTTTCCTTACAAGCGGATAAATAAGGATATAGCTTAAATTAGCTGAGATTTTGTGGTTGTAAATGGTGTTTACTTAAGTTCATCTGTTAACGCTGGTGAACATTTCTGTTTGCAGTGGGGTATTCCTGAGTCTATAAATATCCAGGTGATCCTGTCATTCTTATTTGGTGCAAAGACCAAATATATGCTCAGTCTGACAATCCCTGAAAGAAGGTCTGGCAGAAACAGTCAGAAGGGAGCCACTCTGGAAACAGGAGAGGAATGTGGGCAGTTCAGTCACTTGGTCCTTTTTTGACCGGTCAGTTTTGTCTAGATGGTCACAAAACCATGGTGCTTTCTTGCAATCCCTTTTCTCCAATACCCCTTTTTACCCAACATCGAATCTCTTGGTATACTCAGACCATAAACTGTTCTGGGCAAAGACTGCCTGCTCAGCAGTTGTCACTTCAACCCAGCACAGCATATCCTATCTTGGCATCCTACAACAAGACTTAGAGGTTAGGTGAGCTGATATTGTTTTTCTTTAAAGGATTTATAAAAAAGCAGCAAATTTGTGCATGCCCACTTAGAAAGTGGTACTTACATACAGAAAGAAATATTCTACTGAAAAAATCTGAAATTAAATATGTTGATCCAGGCCCTGATGCAAACCTTTTGTTGTTTGATAAATTAGTTGATTTATATTTTGTTTCCCTCACAACATTTTTGAGATGTGTGGAATAATCACCTTCCAAAAAATTCTAAATGTTTATTTATGAGATCTAGTTTTGCGTACTTCATTTTAGCACTTGAAATAAACATTCCTAGATTATATATTTAATACATAACATAAATTGACTGCTTGCAATGCAGCAAAAGAAATAAAGTGAAATTTAGAAGCCACATTAATTTGACATGGGAGAAGTCTGGAGAACTTGAAAGAAAGAGAGAACAAAGTAAATCATGAAGAAGGGACAAATGGTAGAAATCGTTCTTGCTCCTCCATTTTCTAGTGTTCTTTTGTGAAATCTCATTAAAACATATTTACTTATATCATGTTTGGTATTAGTGCTGGTGCTTGTTTACTAAAGACTTGAATGAGCACCTAGTTATTTGGCAAGTTCCTATTCTTAAACAAATAAAAGGGATCCAAAGCTTTTGAAACAAAGAATAATTAATGGAAAAAAAACCCCCAACAAACCAGTAGGTAGGGTGCAAGATATGATCCTCAGCATGATAATTTCAACATAACCTGACATTACCCTAACAGTCAACTTTTTGCTAGCCAGACACACATTTAGTTATCCCACAATAAAAAGTCCTGTGAAGTGACAAGTCAGAAAACCAGGCAGAAGGCAATTAGTCTACAAGTGATGTGCTGATCATTAAAATAGTCTGATTTGCTATAATCCATTAAAATGTTTTTAGGATGAGGGTTATTTGTGGGAAAAAAATCTCTCTTAGTAGGGTAGCCTCTGTGCCCTCGTGGTTGAAATCAAGAAACAGAATTCTACTGCCTGTCGCTAAGGGATTGGAAAAAGGAGAATTATTATCATCAACATAACAACTTCTGCTACTTTAGCACAAGATGTTCTTAAATGAAACAAAAAATTATGTTTATTGTGCCTACAACAGGAAGCTCTTATCACTGCAGTTCCAAATTATTTCATTTCTGTGGTTGGGCGATATGTACTTCAAATGGAAATTCTTGGTTTTTATTTTGCCCTTTACTTTGTCGTTCGTAAAATCAGTAGAACTGAAGTTTCTGTTATTCTAGTGTGTTGGTTTTTTTAATAACAGTTGTTACAAAGGATTTCTTCCAGGACACTTTAGACTGAAGTTTCCAAAACCAAGGGAACTCCACATGATAGCTGGCATGACAGAAAATCATTATTTCATAAAACAAAACTATGCTGCTTCTTTAGCAGTTTTGTTTTGCAGCCTGATTATTTTGTTAATGTCCTTGTTGTTTAGAAAAAAAAGTAATTTCTTTCAGGTCTTTACATCTGCTGTCTCATTGGAGCTACTAGGCAGAATGTGTATTCAGCCCAGCCAGGATTACAACCCAGGAATAACCTTGATCATCTCTTAGAAAACTAATGCTGAAACAGCTCTTTCACAAAAATGAGGGACATCTGAAAATACATGGGAATATTATATGTATAACAACAGAAATATCAGATGACATGTTGGTAATCTGTTCAGATCACAATAATGTCCTTTTATTAAATACATTTTAAATTGCCGCTGTCTTACCAAAGATTTAAACAACAGCACTATATAATCTCTAGTTCCCACTGAACAAACTAAAGACATAGTTTATGATTGCCCAATTTTAATATTTCTGGGTTTTACATGTTTTAAACTCTTTAGTGTGCACATTAAGCTGCATCTTCCACACACAATACAATATTCAGATAAGTCCAGCAGCTTCATTTTTTAGAACTGGTCTGTAACATCTGCTGAGAAGCTGATTTGAAATATTTTGCCTACAAACACTTGATGATTTTCAGATTAATTTGGTTTACTGTGGTGGGTAAGATACAGCAGGTACAATGTGATACAGCTCAAGTATTCAGATCAGCAGTTGGTGACAGCTGTCTGGTTATTTAGCAAAATATCAAAGATAGCTGTGTACTGCCTTGTCACAATTACACAGATGCTGGAAATCATCAACAGTAAACTGAAGTTCTAGGTTACCATTGATAGTTTTCTATCAATAAGTCATTTCTTAAATAGAAAACTACACCCCTCCTTCTTGTACTAAAACAGCTTTTTCTTTTCGCTGTTTGTTTTTTCATTTATTTACCCATGGCATTCTGATTGATATGATAATGCAGAAATAGCCTAGTCAAGTGGTCATGAAGGCATTTTCTTCAAGGAGACCTCAGCGACAAAGCATGGGAAGTTTAGTTTCTGATGACAGAAAATGCGTACTTGAGCAGGGATTGACTCCAGCTGCAAAGTATTCTAGTAGAAATCTGTGAAGCAAAAAAATCAAGGTTTTTTTTTTTTTTTTAGGGTATCACTAGGTGATATAATGGAAGTGTTACTGATAGAGGTGGGAAAAATAAGGCTGAGCTGAAATTAGAAATTATGCTATATTTAAGGAAATATAGCACATACCTTTGGGACACAGTAACAATAACAAACCAGATGGCTTAGGAGCCCATTAGCAGAGTTTCCATCTCTAATGTCTATACTCAGGCAGAGTTGAAGAACATTTCTTCTAGTCATGTACTTACCCAGGCTAATGTAAGGAGAGTATATAACTAACACTGGAGCTGGGATGGAGTTATATTAATACTTGTTTGTAAAATGCTCTGAGATACTCAGAAGGGAGAAATTTTAGAAGAGCAAAACATTTGTATGTATAAGAATGATTGGGGAAACATCCTTTGTTGCTTCTTTGGTTTTGATACAATGCATGTCTGTAAGTTTATCAGAAGGATTCTTTGTGAGAACCAACTGATACCTTCTCTAATGCACTGGCTTTTGGAGTAGTACCTCTAAATGACCAGGAGTCGAACTGTCCTCCTGGAGTATCAATAAGACCATGTTCCATGTAGAGCAACACAGGGAGAGAGCTGTATTGGTGACAAGTGATTTAGGGCTTAGTGAAACCCTAGACTATATCATCTTGGCATGGCTCTACTAAGAAAGGAAATGGATTCTTTCCCTCTTCCCCACTTCCAGTAAACCTTCACCTGTCCACTCATCCAGGAACAGGCCTTCAAAAAGATTGATCAGATAACAGTCAAAAATGTATAACAGTACATTTCTAAAAACTTTAAGGAAATTTCTTTAGAAGTATGGACCCCAGCTACTGGGTAATTCCTTGAACCTACATGGTCTTCCACCCAATGATCCCATTTAACCAAAGCATAAATACTTCTATCACAAACAAACAAACAAACAACAGGTAACAAAGACTACATCTATTTATTTATAAGTCTCAAGTTCCTCTCTTTGACATCCATGAAGATTTCCTTTTGGCTTCAGCAGAATAGGGACTGTAGACCTTGGGGAATCACCTGTCATCTCAGGTTTTGAAGAATGTGTGCTCAAGGCTGCAAGAGGAAGGGAGTCCTTAGATCTGTGTTTTCCTTTGCTCATTCTCCCAACAAGTACACATTTTTATCTGTCTGCAGGTGCCTTCCTTTGTGGAGGAATGCCAGGACTGAGTTCCACCTCCTCCTTCCATAGATCTCTAAACAGCTGCTATTTAAAATAACTGCAATTCAAAGTTTTAGCTAAAGCCTTTGTTGGTAAGAGATTTTAAGGCCAATTTACTGTTGTCAGCCATGACTCCAGTACAGCAGAGCAAAACCAGAGTCCCACCATTACAATGACAGGCTTTATTTCTATGACATTGATTTTTTAATGTCTTAAAACCAGCTTCCACTTTCAAAACTGACAAAGAGAAACAGGATGTCCCCAATTTTTCTTGCGTGCAAAATGAGGCCTTTGCAGATTTAAAAAAAAATCAGCAAAAACCACAGATCACAGTTATCAGCACTGAATTACTGACCCAGAAAATACCAGTGAATTACTGATCCAGAAAACACGTGCAGAGCTGACAGTGGTTTTTCTGTTAACAAGTACTTATTACCAATTACATCTATCTAAACTATGATAATCTCTGTGCTACATCTAGTAATCATGCTTCCTTACATTGGACATGATTCTGCAGGTGTTTACAAGATACACTTATCTGTATGCACACAAGTGGGCTCAGGAAAAGCCACAATCCTGTGCTTGAAGATAACCCTGCAAGCAGTCAGGTATTTATTTTTAAATTACAGTTTTAATAGCTCAGCACAGACATGCAGGATATTTTTCTGTGGTAGAGAAGCCTCCATTAAGTGGACTCACTAAAGCCACAGTTTGTAACCCGCTCTATTTAACTGTAAATCTGAAGATATTTAATTTTAAAATTACCCTTTTGCAACATAACAATAGGATAACTTTGTACTGTGACAGGAAGCTGACTAGAGTTTTACTGTTTTCACAGGCCAAAGAAGATACTGCTTCTAAGAACTGTCTTATTTCTTCTCATCAGTTGTGAGAGCACTACTTCTACCTTTCAGTTTATGACACAAAGTTTGGAGACATTGAGCATAATCATCCCTATTTATAAGTGCCTAAAAGAACATTCAGAGAAATAAAGCAACTTATACAAGGACAAACTGTCTAGATTATTATCTCTTTTCTGATGTCTGACTTAGTACAATAAAGGGGGTCAACTGTGTCTTGTATAACTGATTGTAACCTTACTATACAAATTCTGATAGCTGCTTGTACATGTCGAGTATACCCAGACTTACAAGGTGTCTCACAATGACAAGAGATAGCGGGATCATGCAAGGAGACACCATTCGTAAAAGACATGCTAACATTTTAGACAAAAAACCCTTTTTCATTTCATTTTTTCCAGACTCAAGATTTCAAACAAATAATCACATTGTCCTTGTACCCTCTCTTTACTATCTGTTTTACAAATGAAAGTGTCTGTTGAAGAAGTTTATCAGTAGTTGAATGATTCTTATAGAGTAAAAGAAAACAAAGGTGTGAAATGAGGGCTGAGGAAAATTTCAACAGGTCATCTCTCTGTCCTGAGGCAGACTCAGCTTTTTCTAAACCATTCCTAATGTAGTCATAAAACATCCCCACCTTTGTTCTTACAGTTGTTGACAGTTTGGCAAACTCTAGAGATAACCATTTCCTATCTTAACTGTTACAGAACATGATTTTGTGTCTCACCGTCCTGGTTTGAGTGAGAACTGAACTAATTCTGTGCAGTGATTTTACTTTTCATCTCAGTTCTTCTGACAACTGCACTGTCTGGAGTCAGCAGCCTGTTCTCACAGACAGCATCTGCTTCTAGCAGTGATACCCCATCTTTAGAATTACTACCAAGGTCTGGTGTGCAGACCAAGGCCACTGCTGGATCTTGTGTACCATGTTGGGGGGTGCAGAAAGTGAAAGGCCACACCTGCAGGAAGGAGCAGACAGGACAGGTGACACTAAACTGACTAATGAGGTATTCCACGCCATATACATCATATTCAGTATAAAGCTGAGGGATCCAGAGGGTCTATGGCTCCTCAACCTTCTCTTTGCCCTCTTGGACCGCTTTGCCAGCTTAGCTCATCTTGGCTTAGGTCCTCTTCCTGTTTCTTCCTCGGAGCATCCAAGGAGGACTTTGTCCATTCTGCCTTCCATCCCAGTTGGTGTGTTCCTGAAGCCAGTATCAGAATCCATCTCCTGAACACAGCTCCTGTCTGCTGCTGTGCCCAGTCTGGGACTTTCCCAGTGCCTGCTCCACAGCATCAGTTGTGACAGCAATTACCATCATGGGGACTGGGTTCAATACTGGTTTTGTACATATTTGTATATATTACATTTTTATTATTATTATTTTAATTTTCATGAAATCTGTTCTAGATTCCTTTTCTAATTGCTAAGTCTCTCTCCCTTTCTCTTCCCCTCTGGGGAGGGAGGGGGGATAAATGGAGAGCATCTGTTACAGGTCTAAGGGGCTGCCCTGACCCTAAACCATGACACTAACCTAGATGTGCAATTTAAGCCCATTGTTTTTTCTCTATTTGCAGTAGACTATTACCTTCCATTTTGCAACAACCTTTTGCATATTTGAAGGCTGTTATCATGTTTCCCCATAGCCTTTCTGTTTTTTAAGAATAAACAAATACTGTTCTTTCCTCACAGGTCATGTTCTCTAGACCTCTGACCTGTTTGTAGCTCTCCTCTGCACTCTCTCCACTTGATCTACATTTCTCTTGGGAAAGAGCTGAGAACTTGACTGCAGCCCGTGAAGTGAAAGGATTATTCTCTCTGCCTCAGATACGAAACTTCTGTTTGGACATGTTTGGGGTTGTTTTCTGCTTTGCACACAGTTTGTGATCAGTTCTAATAATCAATGCCTTGTCTGAAAAACCTGCAGCCTACTATTCACCTCCCAATTATTTCTTGTATAGTATTGCATAGTATTTTGTAACTTGCTCACATAAAACCATTTGTTAAGAACATGTTGAATTTGAATCCTGATTCTCAAAAGAACTGAAACACTGGATGGTATTAAATCCCAGACAGATTATTTTGAAATCCTGCCTCATACATAACTACACTATGTGACAATAAACCTGTGATAACCACACTTAAGAGCTTTCCAAATAACACCAGCCCTTACCTAAAAAAAATTGAATCTAAGATTTTCATTAATGTAGGTGGTACAAACAGAAGAGGTCCTCCCCAAGTAAGTGTGGTGCACATACTGCTTTTTCTCAAAAGGTGTTATTTTGTAATAGATAGAAATAAGATTTTTCTGAATGTTCTTTACAAATCAGCACTAGCTGTTACTTATTTCTGTGGCGTCTTTGGGATGTTAATAATGGATTGATTTTTTATTTTATCATTTTCCAAAGAACTTACATGACACTGACCAACCACCAGTCTCCTAGCTGCCATCCCATTTCTATATCCAGCCATTCATTTGCTTTTTTCCAGCATCTGGAACCCCACTGAGCCATAAACTGTTCTCTAAGTGCCTTGGAATAATTTCAACCCAGTTGAAACATGTACTGCATATGAACAGCCTCTTATGTTCCTGGTCAAGGCTTTTTCTGAATTTGCCACTGATCTTGACTCTATCAGCCTTCTTACCCTGTCAGTGTTCTTAAAAATGGCCTAATACACATTTACATTCATTGTGTTCAATCTTGTTAGCTTTTCCTCAGACTTCTTACAAAAATATAATTCTAAAAATTTCCTATATGCCTTTAAAATTTCAAGTAAATTTCTTGATTTAGTCCCCACATCCTTGAACTACATATTGAAATATAAACACTGACACTTTTTATTGCATACTTTCCTAAAAGCAACACAATTTCATCAAATATGGAGGTACTTAAGACTATCAGTACAGTGAACCTACTGACTTGTGTATGCAATCCATTATGAAATAATTGGTTATTTGAGCTTGACAGTTTGACAGTTTGACAGGGAGGGAACCTCTCTGCTACATTTAACCCTTCAAATGACTATCACAAGGGAAACATGATTGGTGAAATAGCCAAGGGACACCCACCCCCTTTGCTGCCTATCAAAGGATTTGTTGTCATGGTTTCTTCAATGAGGCCTTTTTAGCAGGCGCAGATGCCTTGTGAAATCATGGGTTTATATAAGGATGACAGGTGGAGGTTCAAGTCTTTGGTCTGAAGAAAGGGATCTAGAGTTTCCCCAGGGGAAAGTCAGAAACCCAAATTTCATCCCCTGTGGAGTGGCTGCCGTGCTGAATGCCACAGCATTGCCACACTCGGGCCAGTAAAGCCACAGCATGAGTCTGAGTGACATCTTAGAGAAGCCAACCTGTAACCAGGATGATTTCTAAAGAAAATGAACGCATACAGGTTCTACTGAGAAAAGTTCCTAACTGCTTTGGCTAGCAGAGGTGACACTTCCTGTCAATCGGGTGCTGATCAAACTGTGTTTTGTAGAGTGAGTCAGAAATACTGAGGCAGAAGCTGGCAGCCTGTGCAAAATCTGTCAAGATTCATACAAGACCCTTTTAATATCCTACAGGTTTCCACTTTGCACATCAACCAAGAGGAAAGCATTCCTGACCAGTGCAGCTGTAATGACTTCAGTGCTTTTGCTGCGGTGTCAAAGCCTTCATGGCCTTCCTGGGAATCTGAAAGTAATGTCTTTGCACTGCCGCTTCCGTGACCTATTGTGGACCAGTCTGAGCC